>JAAQRM010000128.1:0-80518 GCA_013396095.1 Fusarium sp. NRRL 52700 | reverse complement strand
GACTAGTTTCCTTATTTAAAACTCTATTTATTATATATTAATAGCTCTTATTTAAAATATATTATATTAATAACTAAGTAATACTATACTATTAAGATATTTAGTAATACTAATACTAGACTAGTACTTCCTTATACTAAAGTATTACCTAGTATAGCTAAACTTATAGCTAAGGTCTAGTAGTTATATAATACTATTTATAACTTATAGATATAAGTTAATAAGTAATAGAATACTATACTAGCTAATAATATTATTAGTAAACTATAAGGCTATAATCTTAGGAAAGTACTTAAGTTACCTAAGCTAGAACCTTTTAAAAGATAGGTAACTAATATAATTTTATTCCTTACCTAAATAAAAGGATACTTTTACCTATTCCTAAATAAACTAAATATACCTATAAAGAAGCTACTATTTATTATACTTCTAATCTAAGGAAATACTAAAGATTAGTTTAAACCTATTATAAGAGATTACCTAAAGAATAAAGAAAACCTTTAAGATTAAGATATCTAAAATATCTTTAGAAATTAGAAGAATTTTAAATAAGTACTTAAAGATAACTTTAGAGTAATTAATAAAAAATAGTAAGCTACTACTAAATTACTTATACTTAAATAGTATAAGTTATATACTATATACTTAGCTAAGTTTTAATAGCTTACTACTAAAACCTAGTAAGATAATAAGTTTTTTATAGAAATTTATTACTAAAGCCTAAAGAAAGATATTAAGAATAAACTATACCTAGTAGACAGACTAAATAATCTAACTATATATATTATTATAGTAATTAAAATTAATAAATAATAATATAAATATAAATAAGAGAAAGCTATATACTAATAGAAAGGAAGTAACTTTAACCTATATTACCCTAACTAATAATAAAATAATAACCAAGGTAATTTATAAAACTAAAGCTAGTAATAAAAAAACTAATTAAATAATACTATATATAGGACCTAGCCAGGACCTATAGTACTTAAAGCTATCTAACCAGGTAATAACTATTACTAATAAGATATATCTAAGTATAAATACTTTAACTATAATAAGTTTAGATATATAGTATATAACTGCCTAGAACCTAGAAAAGCCAGGGACCTAAATTAAGGTAAGTAGACCCTAGGACTAATCAGGTAATAGGACCCCTAAATAGCCATATATACTAAAATACTAAGAATAACCTAAAGTAGTTACAAAACAGTTCTAAACTATATAATTATATTTATAGAACCTAAACCAGAGAGCTAACCTAAAAGATAGCTTAAGGTATTAACTAAAGAAAAGAAAGAATAATAATAAATAAAGAGAAATAAAGCAAATAGTTAATATTATTATAAATATATATAAGACCTAAAAAAGAAGGAGTATTAGTAATAGAAATAGTAAGAAAAGAGGTAAAAAAAGAAAAAAGATACTAAGAAAAATATCCTTAAAGAACTTCAGATACTTAAAGTAATTAGAAAAGGGAAAGTAATTACCCCTAAAATAAATAAATAAGTCTTAATATCTAGAATTATAGATAATATTCTAGTTAGAACTACTCTATAAAGTACTAAAAAAGCCTAAAAGAAAGAATATAAAGCTAGAAACTATATCTATATATAAAGACACCAGAATACTTAAAGTATAAGATATAAAGAAAGAGTAACTAAATAAGCAGTATAAGACCTCTATAAATAAGATAAATAACTTAAGTAAAAGTAAAAGTAAAAGTATAAGTTACTTTATAATAAAACTAGAACTTAAATATATACTATATATAAAGATTTCTATCTATAGGGAGCCAGAGAATATAAAAATACTAACAAGTTAGAAATAATACTAGTTAGAATTTATTATACTAATAATACTATAAACTTACTATATAAGGAAGAAAAGTATAATTAATAAGATAATATCTAAATATTTCTTACCTATAAATAATATAAGTATATATTATAGATCTCTTATAAGTATTATTAGTATAATATATATAAACAGAAAAAACTTAATAATAACTATTTTCTAATTACAATTCCTAGAATACTTAATAATAAACCCTATCTTAAGAAAGAAATAGAAAGGTATATAGCCTTTATATAGTATAATAATCTTAAAGTATTAAAGCTATAATTTAGTATAGCTTACTACTAGTAGATATATAAAAATAAGAAACTACTAAAAGGAATTAAATACTCTTAGTAGCTAATTAAAGAAGCTAAAAGAGAATTTAAGAAAGTAACTTAAGGAAAATATACCTATAAGAAAGAAGAAACTATAAAATAGATTAATATTAAATAAATTAATTACCTAATAAAGTAGCTATTAACTAATAATATAAGCTTAAATACTACTAAAGAACTATAAGGATAATAGAAAGTAAATAGACTTTACTTAAGCCTTAAAGAAACTATATAGTAGAATAATAAAAAAGAATATACCTATATAAATAAAAGAGGGTATAAAGGAGAAAACTATATAAGTATTTATAAAGATAGACTAGAAGAAATAATTCCCAAAAGAAACAGAAACTACAAGTAATCTAAATAAGAAATCACACTAGATAAACAAGACACAGAATTAAAAGAACATTTTTAGCAATAACTATTTAATAAAGAATTTATTAATAACTACCCTAATAAAAAAAGATATAATAATAGTAACTACAAATAAATATACCAAGATATATTAGGAAAAGTTATATACTATCTGTAATAAAGTATTAGATAGGCAAAAAGTAGAAATAAGAATAACTTAGATTAATAAATACTCTAGGATTATATAAAGAACCTATATTAAAATGCTTAGTACTAAAGGTTTAAATTAAAGAAAAGTAGCTAGATACTTAGATTAATTATAGAGCTAAATAAAACTTTATTAACCTAAAAATAGTCATATAGCTAAAATTACTATAGAGAAAAAAGAAAAATACCTATCTACTAATTAACATAAAAGGATAACTATTTAATTATAATAACAGAATTATAGATCAAGAGATTAATTACCTTAAGGTCTTTATCCAAGGGAAAAATCAAGGAATAGATTTTAATATCCTTTCTCTAGATAAGGAAATAAATATCCTCCTCAATATAGATTAGCTATAAAAGAAAAACCCTTATATTAACTAGAAAACTAGCCAAGTTACCTTTTCTAGTAATACTAATAGTAATAATAAAACAATTATAATAAATAATAAGAAATCTTAAATCCTAACTAAAGAAAATAGTAAGGAAAAGCATAAAGCAAAGAATTCACTATTTCTAACAGGAACATAATATAAGTATATAAAAAGCAAGAAATAACAAAACTATCAGATCCTAGGTCTCCTTAAAACCTAACTATATAACCTAGATAAGCAACTAAAGCTATAAAAGAAAATTAAAGAAAAAAAATAGTAAGATAGATTTAAGAATATCCCAGAAGAGTATTAGACTTATAAGAAACTATTCAGAAAAGAACTTAAAATAAAAATACTACAGTATAGTCACTAGAATTATAAAATATAGCTTAAAACAGATAACTTGCTATTCCAGAAAATTTATAACCTTAATAAAAAGAAACTTAATATCTTAAAGAAATACCTAAAAATAGAATTAGTAAAAGGAAATATTAGGATATTTACATTATTAGCAGGATTTCTAGTAATATTTATCCCTAAGAAAAACAGGAAACTATAACTAGTTATAAATTATAGGAAACTAAATACCCTTATAATTAAAGATAGAACCTTACTTTTACTTATTATAGAACTTAAAGACTATTTATAAGGTAAATAGATCTTTACTACTCTAGACCTTAAGAAAGCTTATAACCTAATCTATATTAAAAAAAGAAATAAATAAAAGATAGTATTTAGAACTAAGTTTAGGCTCTTTAAATATTTAGTAATACTATTTAGACTTACTAATACACCTATAACATTTTAGTAGATAATTAATAATATACTTTGGTAATACTTAAATATCTTTATAGTATATTACCTAAATAATATCCTAATCTTCTTAGATAATAAAGAAGAACATAAGGAATATATTTATAAGGTCTTAAAAGCCTTATAAGATACTAACTTACTAGTTAAACCAGAGAAAAGTCACTTTTATATAAAAGAAATAAACTTTCTAGGATATACTATTACCTTAGGTAAAATTAAAATAGAATAAAAGAAAATCTTAATAGTAATAAATTAGCTAAAACCTACTATAGTTAAGAAAGTATAAAGCTTCTTAGGTTTTACTAACTATTACTAATAATTTATTAAAGACTTTAGTAAGATTATAAACCCTTTTATGAAATTAACTAAGAAAGAATAAAAATTTATTTAGTTACTAGAAGCCTAGGATATATTCAAATAACTATAATAAGCTATCCTTAGCAAACCTATACTAGTTATATTTAACCCTAATAAGAAAATAAAACTAGAAACCAACTTATTAGATTTTATACTAGAAGGATAAATAAGTTAATATAATAACTAAGGCAAGCTATACCCTATTATATTCTACTTATATAAGTTATATAGACTAGAACTTAATTACCCTATCTATAATAAAGAATTTCTAGTAATTATTAACTGCTTTAAGGAATTTAGATACTACCTTATAGAAAGTATATATTAAATTAAAGTCTATACTAACCACCAGAATATTTCATACTTTACTATAATATAAGAACTTAACTAATAATAACTACACTATACTAAATATTTATATAAATTTAACTTTATAATTATTTATAGAAAAGGTTTAGATAATAAAAAAGCAGATATAATTAGTAGATAACTAGACTATAATACTAGTATACCTAAGACTAAGAAATAATTCCTAGAAAAGAATCAGAAAAAAGAATACTAGTTTATATAACCCATATAAATATTAAGATAGATATAAATAATACTAATAAAAGAAATTCCAGAAAATAAAGTATATAACTTTCTTTATAAATTCCACTTATATCCACTACATAAATACTAAGGAGTTACCAAGACCCTTAAGTAACTATTATAATAAGGATATAAAGTCCAGAGAAAAAAAGTAAAAAAAATAATTAAGTAATATAACCTATATATAAGAATAAAAGCATAAAGATATAAACTATATAGAAAACTATAATTATTAAAAGTAATAGAATATCTATAGAGTTTAATTATAATAAACTTTATAACTAAACTATTATTATTAGAAAAACCTTTAATTAGAATCTTCTATAATAATATTATAGTTATTATAAATAGACTTATAAAATTCTCTATCTACTTACCTTATAGAAAGGTAATAAATATAGAAATAATAACCTATATCTTCTATAATAAGGTAATAAGAAAAAAAAGACTATTAAGGGAAATCCTATTAGATAAAGGACCTATCTTTATATTAAAGTTTTAGTAAGCACTTATATTATACCTAGGACTAAATTACTAACTCTTAATAGCATTTAGACCTTAAATAGATAGATAAATAGAAAGAATAAACCAAATACTAAAATAATACTTATAGTATTATATTAACTATAAGCAGGATAATTAGGTTAAAAAACTACTATATGTCTAACTAGCTTACAATACTATATATAATAAAAATATAAAGCTTATACTATTAGATATAAACTTTAAATTTATACTAAATACTTATTACAAAATATAAGAACCTAAATTAATTAACCTAGCTACTATAATTAAGAGTAATAAGTTAAAAAACTTATATAAGGAAATAAAAGCAGAACTTAAATATATTAGAAAATAGATATAATGGTACTATAACCCTAAGAGGTTAAAGGGACTAACCTTCTTAGAGGGGGATATGGTTTACCTATCTACTAAAAATATTAAAACAGACTAACTAAGTTATAAGTTAGACTATAAATATCTTAAACTAGTTAAAATTAAATAAAAGAAAAAAAAAGATATTTATAAGCTAGACTTACCCCTAATAATTTAATATTACCTAGTATATTATATCTTAATACTAGAGTTAGCAGTAGATATAATATATATTAAAACTAGAAATAAACCACAATAAATTATAGGATTAGAAGTCTATGAGACAGAGGCTATTAGAGATATAAATAAGATTAACAGATAAACTATATACCTAATTAAATAGAAAAACTACCTAGAAAGTAAAAATACTTAGGAACTACTAAAATACCTTACTAATACCTAATAACTCTTAAAGAAGTTTTATTAATAATAATAAAAAGATTAAAAATTAGGCTCTAATTAATAATATTAATACTACTAAGAGTTTAAATACCTAAGACTACCTTATTTTCCTCCTAAATAATAATATTACTAGCAGACAAATTCATACTATTTATAATAGATTAAATACCTTACTCTTATAATAAATACTTCTAATAACAAATACAGAATAACCTTATAATAGCCTTATTTACTTCCTGTTAAGCTTTAAGAAGCTTCTCTTTAGCCTCCTCTTTAGCTTACTCTAGATAGTCAGACTCCCGATTTAGTTAAGAAACTAAAAAATAAGTTAGGATAAGAAAAATATAAGTAGAAAAGAATATATAATAAGTAATTATAGTACTAGAAGTATTATAAGAATAATTATAATAAGTATACTTAGAATAATAAGATAAATACTTAATTATTTTATAATAAAGGCCTTTAGCCTTATAGAAAGAATAAGGTATAACTTTAAAATTAAATTTTATAATAAAATTAGCCAAATAAATACACTCTAAAGTTTTATAAGATCTTAATTAAAGAATCTATAATATAATAATTAGTAAGATATATTAGGAAAAATAATTAAAAAAAAGAGTTAGTATATACTAAAAACTAAAATAAGAATAAGATAATATATAAGTCTTAAGAGCAAGACCTAATAAAGAGAAAAGATTATATTATAATCTAAGTAGCTATATTATATATACCCCTATATTTTTTACTAATTATAAAGAAATAACTTAATAAATCCTAAAAGTGATCCCTACTTATTAGATTACTTGGATTATAGTGCTCCAAGATAGATTACTATAGATCACTACCGATCCCTATAGATCCCTCTTATAGATTACTACTAAACTATATTAAGCTAGATAGTTCTAAATAGTATATAAAATATATTTATTAGTACCTTTATAGATTCTAGCTTACTAGCTATTAATAAGATTTTTTTATATTAATAAGCCTAATATATATTACTTAATTATTAAGAGATATAATACTTAACCTACTTAGTATTAATACCCTATACTATTTATAAATATAAACCTAGTATGGACTAGTTTCCCTGTTTGAAACCCCATTTGTCACACTTATAGGCCCCCTAGCAGCTGCCCAGCTAGATGCTACTATAGGCCTGACCTTAACTAAAACTAGGGCTATCTTAGCAGCTTCTATAGCTAATAAGATCCCTATAAGGCCTAGCTAGGTCAGGCCTAGCTAGGTCAGTCTAGAATACCTCTAGAAGGTCTCCTTAGACCTCTTATAGGCTATTTTAGCCTTATATCCTTTCTTATTAGCTTTCTAGCTATATTTCTTTATTAGCTTTCTAGCTATATCTCTCTTTATTAGCTTTCTAGCTATATCCCTCTTTATTAGCCTTTTTAGCTATATCTCTTTTTATTACCTTTTTAGGCTATACTTTTTATTTTAACCTATTTCTTTATTTATCTCCTTATATCTCTCTTTATTTTTATTTTCCTTTTTTTTCCTTTTTATTTATTTCCTTTTATCTCTACTTATCTCTTATTATTTCTCCTTTTCTTTCTTTTTATTTCTATTTCCTTATTTTTCTTTTTATAGAAAATCTCTACTCTTTCTTATTATTAGCTAGACCTTAGCTAGAAAAAACCACAAGGGCAAAGATAGCTTAGATAGTTAATACTAACCCTATCCTAACCCTAACTCTTCTTTTTATATTTTCTAGTATTACTAAAATATCCCTTTATGCTCTCTTTAATAAGTACTCAGAGAACCTTGTCCCTAATATCCCTATTGCTTTTACTAGTACTGCTTCTATTAGTTACCTTAGTTAGGCTATACCTAACTATTACTATACTATTTCTAATTAAGCCTAAACTCCTAAGAAGTAGGTTTAGAGGTTCTTAGTATTTAGTTTTCCCTTTTAGTAGGTATAGATAATAGATTAGTAATTACTTACTAGGGCTTTATTTTTCCTTATATTTAGTAATCTAATAAATAGTAAATAGAAAAGCCTTTTAATATATTCTTTATTAATTTTTTATATAATTAGTTTAAATTTCCTTTCTATTAGTATTTTATTACTAAAATATTAGTAAGTCCTAGCTACTTAAGGAAGTTCTGGAATTTTTTACTAGTAAGGCTCTTAGTTAAGCTATTAGCTATTAGCTAAGCTAAGAAGGTATATATTATATTTACTATACTATTTACTATTTCTTGTCTTAGCTAATAGTTATAAATCTATATATACTATAGCTTTATATAGAGCTTGACTAATTTCTCCTTAACTAGCTGAATTGTTTATAGGTTATTATATTATATTATAACCCTTAGTGGCTTGGCAGGCCCTTATAGAGGGATTTTTACTTTTAAGTTAACTTGTAGTGAAGATATAAGTTAACTTATAAATATGGCTTCTTTTGCTACTTATAATAAGGTAAGTAATTTAGCCTTTATAGTTAATATTATTACTATATCTTGCTTATTTACTTATTACCTTATTATTTCTCTAAATAGTTAGATAGTATAGGCTTATAAGCTCTATCTATCTAGTAAGTTATTAATAAAGTTTATATCTAAGGCTACTAGTAACTTATTAAGAAGAAAGTTATTATTACTTCTAAACTATAAAGCTAGGTCCTTAGTTTATATTAGGTATTAAATTACTTTATTTATAGCTTTATAATATTATAGTCCTAGGTTCTAGTTAAATCTGGCTAGCCTGCTTACTATAAAGGTAATATCTAGCTAAGATATTACTATAATATATATAATAGTTCTTACTTTCTATTAGTAACTATTAATACTTTTTAGGCTTAATAATTCTATATAGGGTAGTAGCTTTTTCTATACTATTAGGATTATTATTTTATATCTTAGTAAAGGATTAGGAAGTAATTATTATATCTTATTAATATATATACCTTAGGAAAGCTATAAGTAATAGTTTAGCCTATCTTTTATTACCTTAATCCCTAAGAACTATTATAAGATCTTTCCTCCTTTAATCTAATATATCTCTTATAGTTATTTTATTTGGCCTTTTACCTTTTTTTCTTATTCCTTTAGGTAATAAAGGATATAATTATCTATATAAAAGAAAAATATTATATTATCTTAGATCTAATAATAGTCCTTACTAAGGACTTAATAAAAGCCTATCTATAGAAGACCTTTCTTAAAATACTTTTACTATAGGAAAGGTAACCTTTAGAGTCTATATAGTACTTTTTATAATTTAAGGACTATGCTAGGCTTTTAATAACCTATTAGTATTTTTATATATATTTCCTTATCTAGTATTAACTATATAAACATATTAACTATATTATATTAGAGTATTTTATAGTTAAATCTAGTTATAATTATTATTAGTACCCTAAAAGATATACTTACTAAGGTAGCTATATAGATATCTTAGCTATCCTTTGCCTATTAGTCTCTATAGACTACTAGTTTTATCTTAATCTTTAGGAATCTTCTGTATTTATTTAACTTTTAGATATATACTTAATAATATCTAAGTATTTAGTAACCTTTTACTATAGTCTTGGCTATTTCTATCTATAACTAAGAAAGTTTATAACTCTTTAGGTATATTTTTTCTATTCTTTAGATTATATTCTGGTATAGATAACTTTTTATATTAGTATATAAGCTAGGGAGCCTCTCTAGGAGCTTTTAATATATACTAATAGAAGGCCTTTTTTCCTTGTTTAGTATAGAGCTTATTTTATCTGTTTAGGACTCCTGCTTTCCTATACTAGATTAGTTTAGAGACTAAGGTAAGCTTCTTTCTTTTAGTAAGTTCTTAGAGTTAGCCAGGCTTTCTTAACTCTTATAACCTTAGGTCTTTTATTAGGTACCTATATATATTTTATATTATAATATTCTTACTAAGAATATTATATTAAAAGGGATATAATTACTTGCTTATATTTTAGTAAGGGTTTTACTTACTATTTTATTACTTTTTTTTATATCTAGGTCTTTAGCTAGTATATAAAGGAAGCCTAATAGGGGTAATTCTAGTAATATTAGTAATACTTTAAACCTAAACTATATATATTATTTCAATAGTTTACTATCCTTTGCTAAATTATTAGCTTTAATAGTCCTAAAATCTATATATTTATTAGTAATTTTATCTAGCTCTTTATTTACTAAATATATTTACTATTAGTTAGGCTAATCTTATTAAAAAGAAATTAGTTTCTTAATTTATTTCTTAATTACTATTAGGTTTTTATTATATAGATTATCCCAAAGGGTTATTATATTTTTATTAAAATATTATTACTTATTAAATATAATATCCCGTATTATAAATACTTTCTTATTTAATAGGTTCTAGATTCTATAGGAATTACTTAATATATATCCTACTAGGTACCTAATCTATACCTTTAGAGCCTAATAGTATAGTCTATTTAGTTATAATTATATATTCCTTATAAGTATAAAACCTTTATATCTATATACTTAGAGGTATAATAAATCTAGCTTTACTAATTACTTAGCTATATAAGCTAAGTAAAAGATCTTATATAGTAATTTATACTATTACTAAACGGATAGTATATAGTTATAAAGATAGGTTACTACCTTAATAGATTCTAGCTAGAGATATTTTAGGATCTTTACTTCTACTCTTATTACTTTACTTTTCTATATAATAATAGTAACTACCCTCTTTATATTACTATTTTAGGCTTATATATTTAGGGTAAATAGTTTATATTATATCCTTTATTTAACTATCTTAGTATATACTTATAGATAAGTTATTATAATCTTGTTATTATACTTAAATACCTTTATTTTCTTAAAGTATTATACTTTTATTATTTTAAAGAACCTATTTACTACTAAGAGAATAGTAGGAATTATCTAATTAGTTATATAATAGTCCTAGGTAAAGCTAGATATTCTATCTATAAATATCTATACTAAAGTATATCCTATATACCTTAGTTTTATAGGGTAAAAATCTAAAGCTATTTTATCTCCTAGGGCTACTATTTATATAGTTTCTTAAGGGGCATAATATATTAGTTAGTAAGCTTTTACTATCTTATATATATTATAAGTAATAGTAGTTATTTATTAAGTTCTGGTTAGAATTTCTATTTTTATTTATATTTCTTAGGTAGATATAGCTAGGTATTAGAGAACTTCTAGCCCTAGGTAGCCTAGTCTTAGATACTATAATAAAGTTTTTTTTTTTTAGTAGTTTTCTTTAGGTCTAGGTTATATATATTTATTTTCTTAGAGGAATTAGAGGCTTAGTTATAGCTAGGCCTGCCTATACTGGTATTGGCCTTTAAGTTAGCTGCTTATATTTAAGTACTTATTATCTTCTGATTTCTAAGACCTTACTAAGCCTGCTTCTGTCTGCCTTTTAGAGATAGTTATTTTCTAGGCTTATATCCTATTATATTTTATATTTTCTTAGTTTTATAAATAATACTAGATTTATAGCTAGTATAATATATAGGGCTATATTATATAGTTATAGTATTCTTAGTATACTATTATATAAGTTAAGCTTAACCTGTGTTTTACTATATCCTTTAATTAGGACTTATGTTACTCCTGACCAGAAGAAATCTCCTAGAGGTATAGCCTTTAGGCTTCTTATTTTACTTATATCCCTAAATATATATATAGTTACTCCTAAGTCTAATAATATACTATCCCTTAGGAGGTATTTATTAGCTATTATTAGGCCTCCTTTTAGCTACTCTAAGCTAACTAGATATAATTAGGCTAAGCTTTCTAATTTTAGCCTTTTAATCTAGTTTATAATATCTTTTTTATTTTTTTCTATCCTTCTCTATGCCTCTTTAGTAATAACCTATATTAGTTTAAATTTAATATATACCTTTTCTAGGAAGATATAAAAGTATTTTAATAAGATATATTTTATACTATATACTTTATACCTTCTAGCCTTATCTTTACTAGATCCTTAGTAAGGGCATTTCTTTTCTTTATATTCTTTTTATATTATTTATTTAGATACCTCTTACTTTTTACTTTTTTATTTCTTATTTTCTATTAGAAAGGTACTATAACTAACTTTAGTTCTTTAGGTTTCTAGCTAAGAAGCTAGAGCTAGCTAAATACCTATTACTATTATACTAATAAATAAGGTATTTAAATATATATAATTTATCTATATAATACTATAGGTATTTACCTATAACTCTAGAGGAATTAATCTTAATACTATAATAAGATTAGTAAACTATTAATCTATCTCTTTAGCCTCTTAAAGGCCTATATCTTAGGCTTTATTAATTAAGATCTTCTATTACTTAAGCCAGTTACTTGCTCTTTTATAGGTTATATATCTTTAGTATTAAGGTTTTATTAAGATCTTTTTATATACTTAGCAAGCCTTCTGCTTTTATTCTATCTAAGTTAAGAAGAACTTATTATAAAGGGACTAAACCTATTTTACTAGTATATTATCTTCTAAAAAATAGTGCCTTATAATACCTTTATTTACTATATTAAGTACCTAGTCTTAGATAGTAAATATTCTTTTTTTTAAATCTTTATAGTTCTTTAGGTATATATTATATATTACCTTTATTATAATAACTATTTAGTAATCTTTCTTTATAAGATAAGGTATGTATTAAGTTTATATTTTATATTTAGTATAGATTCTACCTAACTTATTACTTTATAGATTAACTTCCTATATAGCTAATTCTTATATTAAGAAAGATAATACTTTTATAGTTATTACTATATATATAGCTATAGTACTTTATTATCTTATTACTAATATATTAAGGGGTATAGATATAGCTACCTTAAAGGTAGGCTTATTAGTTACTATTAGGTTAATATAAATCTATAGATCCTTATTCTTTACCTTAACCTTTAGGGATTTATACTAGCTAATCTACTCTTTACTAGATTTAAGTCTAATAGTCTAATTAGTTATAGTTTAGATTATCTTTAGTAAGCTTTAGGCTTTTTTTCTTGGTTTTTATACTTATAGTAGTTTTTTTATTATAAATAAGACTCTTAATTATTAGAAAGCCTTATATATATTCCTCTTTTTATCCTCTCTTTTAGAAAGAGGGGAAGTTCTATATCTATATCCCTTAGCTTGCCGATAACTAGCCGAGGTATTGCCTAAGTATAAGCGATCATTGTATTATTTCAATCCAACATAATGCACAGAAGAACCTTAATGCTGGTGTGTTTGTTAACGGTGAGATGCATCCTAAGATGGAACAAGGTCCTCTTTACTTTCAGCACCGTGTTAGAGGTATCTTGAATGGACATCATCAATTAGAGAAGGCAGCTGGGAAGGAGATCAACCCAGCGCAGCATGTTCCGCCTGATGCTTCTCGTGGGACGGATAGTAATATGGGCTTTTGCTCAGGTTTGGCTTGCCAGAAGGATCCTGAACAGCTGGCTTGATAGATAGCACGCATCGATTGAACGGCCATTCACTAATTGACCATGGCACTGTAACAAATTCATGGGAAATGTGAAACACGTAGTTGATTAAGTGTGGAAGAAATTAGAATCATCAGGTCACTAAACTCCATAAATAACTAAATACAAACATGCCTCATACTCGTGTGTTCATCCCATTTCCATCATATTCCTTAGATATTTCCAGAGGTAGGGGTAAAGTACTTGCTAATGTCATTCTCCTCACCACACTTCTCACATTTGTGAATAACAGGTTTGTTAATTCCCACCTGCGGCGCAACAGCACCAGTAATCGGCTTATGTGTCTCAGTCTGATCAAATTTGCGCTCAGACTCAGTTTTCTCGCGAATCTTGTCCTCAACAGGCTTCTCATCCTTGTTGCGAGACAAAGCAGCCGCCGTTCCAGCTCCAGCAGCGGCAGCCCCTAGACCGGCTGCCTTAGCACCGAAATGGCTATCATACCTCTTCTCAGCTGCAGGCTGCTGGGGGGAGCGGCTGGTAGAGAGATCGTCGTCGAAGGCTACTCCAGAGGGGGTGCCGGATGCGAGGGTATTGTACTTCCCGGCGTTGGCGTTCTCGGCGAGGGTGGAGTGGTGAGAACTGGTTGAGCGCTGGGAGTGTTCGGACTGGCGGGAGGGTTCAGGGTGAGAGCTGTCGAAAACGGAGGAAGAAGTACCGAGGCCAGCGACTGTTCCAGTCGTTCCAATGGTATCAGGCTGAGCTGTTCGGGAACCGTCGTAGCGATCGTCATCACGCTTGTTAGACTCATGCGAGGCAAGCGCTCCAGCACCGAGACCTGCGGCAGCACCAGTAGCGAGTCCAGTTTCGCGGTGAGAACTCTCTTGCAGGTAAGACCGAGAGGTAGGGTCGCGGGTGAAACTGGAAGTCGGCTGAGTGACCCGAGACTCAAGACCCCGACTAGAATCAAGCCCTGATTGACCAGTGGTCTCATGTTCGTGGCCAGATCGAGAAGCTAGGGTTCCAGCGCTAAGTCCAGTGGCAGTACCAGCGGCGAGACCGGTAGCACGGTGGGAATCATGCTGCTGATACTGAGTGGTAGGGTTGGTAGAGTTATAGGTAGACTGGTTAACCTGCGAGTCCAGACCTCGGTCTGCGTCGAGTGCAGTATTCTGGCCAGTGGATTCATGCTCACGACCAGATCGAGAAGCAAGAGCGCCAGCACCCAGACCAGCAGCAGTTCCAGCAGCAAGTCCGGCACCGCGGTGAGAGTCATGATGGGAAGTCTGACCAACGGGGTCCTTGTGAGAGAAGTTGGCTGTCTGGTCTGGCTGAGAGCCATATGCTGAAGAACATCCTCCAAGAGTTGAAGGCTGGTTGGTGCCAAAATGCTGGCCGGAGTGAGAAGCATGTGTTCCGGCACCTAGACCAGCTGCTGTACCCTTAGCAAGGCTATGGTCTCCGTGAGAGCCCTGCTGCTGATAGGTCTGAGATGTAGGGTCTCTGCTAGAGGTGCTGGAAGGATCGTAACTCTGTGAGTCGTAGCTAGTGGCGGTGGTGCCAGTTCGGTCATTCTCTGAGCGCTGAGCATAATGCGACGCTAAAGCTCCAGCTCCGATACCTGCAGCAGCGCCAGTTGCAAGACCAGCGCCTCGGTGAGAGCTATCCTGCTGATGAGGTTGCTGCGTTGTACCAGCAGGCTGTGTGCTGTAGTCCCTGGAAGAGTCCAGCCCGGAAGCAGGATACTGAGTCGCACCTCGAGTACTAGTAAGGTCCTGCGCTGTCACATCACGCTGAGCCTTATCATCATATCCCTTGCCAGCACTGCTTGCACCCCATGCAGCTCCAGCAGCCGCCAGTGCAGGCTTGGAGTGACCATGCTTCTCCTGATCAGCCTCCTGCTCAGCCTTGGCCTCCGTCTCAGTCTTATCCTTGCGATGGAAGAGGGCGCCGAACTTGCTCTCCTTGTGTTCTTTGGGCTTCTCCTCCTTGCGATGAGTCTCTTTATCCTTGTGGTCCTTTCCAAGGAGGGGGAATGATCGGCCCTTGTGTTCGTCGTGAGACTTGTCGGTGGTTTGGTCAACCTTGTTTGGGGTCTGTGTCTCGTCGTCGTGACGGTGCTTGCTAAGCTCATGGGCTCCTAGCGCACCAGCTCCAACGGCACCAGCTCCAGCCAGGCCCTCGTTGAAGCGAGAACCGGACGTTTGGCTGGGATTCCCTTGAGTAGTTCGCTGAGCATCGGTGGGGTTGGTAGTAGAGGATGTGGTGTCGCGATCGTTCCGGTGGAGGAATGTTCCGCTCTCGAGAGTACCAGCGGTTTGAGTTGGTTCGGTCGCGCTGGAGTGGACAGCTCGGTGACGTGCGTTCTCATCTTCAGGACTGCCGTGACCGATGACAGTGTTGTGAACGCCCCCGCTGGGAAGGTCTCCCCAGTAGGGATGGTCTTGGGTAGACGGGGCAACAGCGCTAGTGGCGCCCTCAGTAGAGGGGATCTTGGTGGTGTCGTCCAGGCCTCCAGCAGCTGTAGTGCCTGTAGCTGCAATACCAGCCGTTGTAGTAGTGTCGGTGGTTCTGTCTAAAGGGTTGTCGCGTCGCTCGGAGATGGGTTCGTTGGAGGGCTTGTAGGAGGTAGGATCACTGGAATCGGTGAAGCCAACACCAGAGTCCTTATGCGCATGCCCTCTAGGGTCATTGGCCTTGTGAAGCTTGTTATGTTCATGTTCATATCCCTTGGAGTAACCTTGGTGTATTTCGCTGGGCTCCATTTCTTCTGTGGGGAATGATCCTGGGGGATGGTGAGAAGTCTCTGTAGTGGTGTCCTTGGACTCGTCGGAGTGGAGGATGTCCTTGATCTTTGCGCTCAAACTCATTGTGAATGTCGTGCAGTGTTTTTACGGTAGGTAGGGGTATCAAGAGTGAGTTATTTGATGTTATTCTGTTATTGAGTCGTAAGCGTTTGATGATGTCCGCTACCAAGTGAGACCTTTCACCGCCCTCATATACCACTTTACTTGTTCCCCAAGCAAGGCCAGCTCGATTTACATACGTCGTCGACATCATTATGACCGCCACGGGAACTAACAGATCGTGTGGGGTGCAGCCAAATCGTTGATTGACGCCTAGGTTTCCCAGCTTTGGACAGAAACATCCCTGCCGACCCTACCGAATTGGGTCAAGAGCTGTGCGCCATTCCGTCATCCACATACTCTAGCTCCCCTAATTCGGAGCTGCAATCTTCGATCATCATTGTGCAACGTGTGATCTCCGCTGGGATTACGTCTTTGTTACTATTTCCCTGGTCTGGACCTCTTAAGCCGCATGCGCTACGAATGGGGATTGCATCATTTCAGCTTGACGGGATGGCCACGAGGTGTTTGACTGGTATTGCCGAGCTGTCAAGCGTGCGAAAACAGGATTATTTTTATTGCGTGCTGTAGCGGTGTGATTGCTATCTGTGATGCAATCTGATAGTTAGTGTGCCTTTTATTGAAGTTGTTGAGCTTTGACCAGGTTGAGATATTTTGTCGCGTTGGAACCAGAATAGAGTAATGCCGGATTGAACTATCCAGGAACATCCCGTCTATAGTGATAGTATTCTGGATGAATCGCACATCAAACTGCAAGGACTTTATGCAATTCGGTCTCTAATATCTTGGCCTTGAGGCAAATGTGCTTTAGTACTGTGACCAGGAAAGCTCATATAGAACTAAATAATCTAAAACTAGGATATCTCCCAGACTATGCTTTGCCTCTTATCTCTCTGACGAGACGCTCATTGCGAAGCTTACCCTTCAGCCATGACTACATAAGGTAAATGTAGAAGCGTCTTGCGTTGTCAAGCAGCTCCATTGTCTCAAGCGCCCGCTATGTACCAATCAGGACTTGACACAGAAGTGATTCGCACCCACGAATAATGTCTCATCGACATGTCAAGCTATTTCCATGAATATAGGTAATTATTCAGCCTCGGAAACCCTTCCAATGCTGATCCATCAGGTCTTTGACCGTCAAAGGCTTGATCTCGGGGAACATCTCGTTGAGGGAACCTTCGGGCTTTACTTCAGAGAGCCCTTCAGCCGTCCACCTCTCAAAGATCGATAAGAAAGGCAACACGATTTCTTTAGGATATCTCTTAAAATCCTTCGAATGGCCTGGAAGGTCAGAAACCTCAAATCTCGTGAGTTTTTCAAGATCATCGTACTTAATATCGAATGCAACTCCTAGAGCGTACTCCGCTAGCTTTACCAGTTCGTTGTAGGTCACGGTGTCACCCACGACCCGGAACTCGCGCGGCCATTCCGAGACACCAAGAGCCGCCACAACAACTGCGCCGAGTCATGTATCGATGTGAGAGTCAGATGCTCGTTTCCAGCGCCAGGGATGGCGGCGGCATGATCGGGGATGTCAACGACCAGCGTCTTGTGATTGTAGTAGTGTGACTTGAGGGTACATGGGAAGTAGTAGTCCATGAAAATACCGTTGTGGACCACCGTCCACTCCAAGTCGGTTGCTCCCAGCGCCTTGAGTTAGTCGAAATAAAATTGGAGGGGCGGAAGAATTTTCATACCTCTTGATGGCATGTTAGATACGTGACGGTTATGTTTTTGTGTGCTCTGCTTTCGGGTTAAGCGGTTGCAAATGAGCTTGGGATAAATCGTTTGGTCACTTTGGAAGCGCTTGCAGCCTGGATAAGATTTATTTACAAGATGGAAAGACTTTTGCCGTTGATGATGAATGCGCTGATGACAGTGTGCACCTGATACTCTTCCAGAATAGCAGTCAGAGAGCCAACATCGGCGTAGTCCACAACGGCATAAGGCAGTGCAAGGTCTTGTGTGGTGGGCTCCTACGAAGAGTATCAGCGAACATATTGCCAGGACTTTAGTACTGCGGGATTGACTAACTTTGTGGGTAAGAATTATTCCCTGATGTTTAGTTTGTCCTGCTAAAACATCAACGAGTGTCTTTCCCACAGCCCCTGTTCCTCCAGCGATTGTAACTTTGACCATATTGGGTTAATAGAGGTTTGGCTTTTGGCATAAGTGGAATATGATAGCTATTGTAAAACTGGTCAATTACAGTAGGTATATGTGGTGCTACCAGCCCCAGTTGCCTCATGTCATGACTCGCATAACTGATTTACTCGAACTTAAGCTAAAATCCGTGTTATACAAGGTGTATAAATATTTAAGCTATTTATAGCTAAGAGGAAATATAAATAAATATTTATAAAAAAAAAGTAAATTTTAGTAAAGCTAAATAAGTAGTAATTTTACTTTATTTATAATATTATTAATAACTTAATAAGTTATGACTAACTTATATTAAATAACTTAATTTTTATTTATGAACTTAAAGTCAAACTACCTTATATCTTTAGTTTATTCTGGGCTGGGACCTATCTGGATGCCCCATAGTAGAAGAAGACGCGTCACGTCAAAACAAAACAAAACAGCATAAACTAAAACGTGTTATAGTCACTGTCTCAATAAACCTACTTCGATACGTAAAATAAATATGGTGTTGCCATCGCTGTAGTGGTCTTCAATGTAGTTACCCATTCTCGTCTCGCTTGCAAATCCGCAACGAGGTGGTCGAGACCCTCCTCCCGGGATGCATATCACTCCCCAGACTGGACGGCACCAAACAACTGGACCGACCACGCCATGGAATCGACAATCTCTGCTGGCCAGGCACTTGGCGTGGTAAAAGAGAAGTCTGATACCAAAGTGTCATGCCCATCTAGACTTGGAATATGACCACTAGTTGTCAAAGCTGTATGAGATGGAAGTGCTGCATATGGGGGCTCTGAGGCTATTGTCGCGTCTCCTATGCATCCGTCAGTACCGTCTTCAAGGTAAGACAAACGTGCGCTTACTCTATCTCAGACCGCACTCCTTCAACCCCTCCATCATGTCTCTCGCAATCCTCGCACCCTTTGAGTTAATGCTCAAAGCTTCAAACACTCTCAAACAAGTCTCCGCATCATCAGAGATACCAGCAGCATCGGAAACATCCAATGCATCACCCTTTTGGTGACGAAAAATGCTGGAGACTACCAAAATAGACCCCGCGTAGATTAAACACGAAATCATCTGCCACCAGGGAAATTCCTGAACCAAATCCTTCTCACACGAGATACAGTGCAGTAGACGTGCTGTCTCGCGTGCCTCGGCGATGCATACCTTTTCATACATGCTCACAAGGGCCCAGTTCGGCTGGCTGAGTGCAGTGTCTGTCTCGTCATCGAGATTGCGCATTATTGGGTAGCAGAGGTACGGCCTATGGATGAGAGCTCGAAGATGGTGGTATTTGATAGCCAACATGCTTCGCTTCAGTCTGTTAGCAATGGCCAGCGAATTTCCAGTTCTGATAGATACGTACCTGGCGTTTGAAGATGAAGGACTTGTCAGAAGAACGCCCCAAGTCGAATCGCAATATTCTAGGCAAGGATTGCTTCCATTGTAGAAGCTTGAGGCCGAGTTCCTTGGTATTGAAAAGATTGCTAGTCAAGTTCTGGTCAGCTCTCGGGCTATACAGATCTCGCAGAACCTGGCTGACGATCCTGGAGAAGGAGATGGCTTCTAAATGGTAGTCACTAACAGCAGGCCCCTCAAAAGTCACCGGAAACTCGTCGCCGTCCCAGTCCATATCAGAATCGCCTAATCGGGAGGGCAGTGGAACATGGTAGTAGTCTTCGTGGATCGCTGGCGGTCGCCCCAGCTGCAGAGAGATCAAGCGATCGAGAACATATATACAGTACCAGATCCGCCGTCGTCGATCGACAATTAACCTGCCTGGCCCTTTAAGCCTCATACAGCTGCCAAATTAACTACACATAGGTGGACTGACATTGGAATTGAACCTACCTATTTGTTCGGCAGACTGCTAACATGTAGAAGCATTGGGCCGGGAGCAGGGAGACGTGAGGGATCGACCGGTCTGCCCCTGCGGGTAGGGCTAGAGAAATTGCCTGGAGGAAGTAAATTTCGTAACACTTGTTTGCTCCGATCTGCTCGCCCGGTATGCTGTTGCAGTAAGCCCCAATGGCACAAATGACATCTCCCAATAATGTCAGCAACGAACCTCGAATGACATTGACACTCGGAGATGTAATGTCGCCGACTTGCTCGTAGCTGTCGACTCGTTCATCAGAGTCGGAAGAACCAGGCTGGGCCTGTAACACCCGCTTGACCAGGTTGAAGAAGCACACGTCGCTCACCTTGCCGAGATATCTCTCAGCTTGACTGACCTGTGGACGGAAAGAGAGAGTATCGCAGCCAGTCAAGGTTGTTGTTAGTCTTGTCGTCAGAGCTGTCGCATCGATATTGGACAAGGCTCTGTCAGCAGCTTTCATACAAGTTAACACTGCTGAAGCATCTTCTCGATGTTGTTGTGTAGGCAGCTTCGATATTACCATGTCCAGTAATTACTCATACAGTCTTAGCGCTTCATGCAGGTCTCCATGCCCTTAAACAGCACTTTCCAGCAAGCCACCATCAGTAGAAGCTTCTTGGCGCCTCTTGGCTCGTCCGCCAGCTGCATAAACACAATCATAGCCGTATCTCTTGCGGCGAGTCCACTCGGGCCATTTCCCGTCACACTAACACATTAATGAATAGACAAGATACGATGAAGTGGGTAAGCTTGTCTTGGATTTCATAGATCGGCATTTATGACATGCCTTAGCGACACGCTTCCGCTGGAAGCCGCCGACTCGGGGCAACGACAGGTTTGCTGCGTCTGCCATGATATGCGAAGCTCAACTGATACGCTGTATTTTGGGCTTGATACAGCGGCGGGCAGCCGGATACTTGTTCTTTTTGTTCCATGTGGGGTTACAGGCAGCTATGCTGCCTGATCCGAGTTATCCGTTGATCCGTTGCTGGTGTTTCTCCGGTTATATGGCGTGTACGGGGATCCTTAACTAAGAGTATTAAAATTATTAACTTAGATTCATTTGATTGGGCTTACGGTTTGTGCTTTACTTGAATAGGAAACTGAAATTATAGCCCTACCTGTTGAGCATACCTTGTGATATGGAAGAGTGTGTGTTGGATTGAGGTTTTGCATTTTTATTACCTAATACTCTAAATCGAGCGTTATACTTAGTTAGACCTAGACATTCGGCTCCTGATTTATACTTCAGTTCTGGTTATATCTGCTTATAAGGCTTGAGATCACAATTACTAGATGTCAGGGCTTGCTTTTTACTTATATGTAATAGACCCTCTGGGGCTACAAACTCAAGCAGTTACTAGAAATTACTTTTAAACTTTAAGGTTAAGTTTAGATAACTAAGTAATTCACTAATCTATACTTTAGGAGTTAAAAAGAGTAATAAAAATACTATAACGTGGTTAATAAGCATACGGGTTATCTAAGTATATAGGTTAAAAATCCCTTACCTTATAATATTTCCATTTAATTAGATAATTATTAATAACCTAATATATTATAACCTTTAAATAAGGCTAGAATCCTTCTTATCCTTTAGGCTTTTTAAAATAACCTAAAACTAAGCCTATAATAGTCTATAACTAATTATAAGGTGTTCTTTAAGACCTTATATTACTACTACTATGGTATTTAATTATAAAGTAATTAGATCCTAAAGTTATAAAGATTAATAAATCTAGAGGAATAAATAATAGTTTAATTTCTCCTTAACCTAGATTTATAAGGATTTCCTTTATAACTATATTTTATAGAAAAAATAGCTAATTTACTATTAATTAACTATAATATATTACCTATTAGTAAGTATTAGGCTTATAACTTTATAAAGTAATAACTAGAGCTAAAGATATATTTATTTTAGAGATATAATTATTAAAGAGCTAAATATAAAGATCTAACTATTATTTATAGCTAGTTTAGGCTTATATAAAATATAATTATAAAGTATAGTATTTAGTTAAATAATATCTAGAACTTTAATAAGACTGGCTTTATAATAGGCCTTATAATGGCCAGAATGGCAGTTATAGGCTTAGAAAGGCAAAAAAGACTAAAATTAATATAGCCTGGAAATTAAGAATAGATTATAGTAATTAATATAAAGGGTTAATTAATCTTACTATTTATTATTAGTTTAAGCTAGTATTACCTTACTAATTAGTACTAAGAAAGTAACCTTCTAGTTAATTATAATCTTCTAGATAATTAGATTATTATAATAAGCTAAAATAGATAAATAAATAATAAGCTAGGTCTTAAGTAACTAAAGTACTTTAATTAGTTTATAATTATTTAATTAGTTAGTATTTATTACCTTTTAATTCTTAATAGTTATAAAAGCTATTATTTTATTAAGTTTAAGAGATATTACTAGAATTATAAGATTATTATATTTTATATACTTACTTATATATTTTATTTACTTTAGCTTCTTAATATTAAGTACTTTATAATACTAAAAAAGGCTTATAGTTAAGAAATAAAATATCTAATTAAATATTTTATAACTTATATTTCTAAGATTAAGTTTTTTCTAGCTTTTTATATTACTTTTTAGGCTATTTTTATAAAAAGTAATATCTAGGTAGGTTTTAAAGAAACTAGGCTTACTTTTCTTAACCTAGAAACTATAATCTTAAAGCTTAATATATAGCTATAGACCTTAATATCTCCTAAAAAGGCTATTTCTAGGAAGGCTACTTAATTATTAATATTATAGGCTTTAAAGACCTTAAAGATAGTTATTAAGACCTAATCTTAGTCTAAATATCTTAATAATTAAATTAGATATTATTATAGTAACTCTTTAAAGTTAATATTAGAATCCTTAAAGTCTCTTATAAAAGAAATAATAACTATAATATATAAGAATATACTATTAAGAGTAAAGATTTAAAATCTTTAAGATATAAATAAAATACTAAGCTAATATTAAAAAATAAAAAAAACTAAATTATAAAAAGAAAAGATAATAACTATATAAAATATATTATAAGTAATTAATTAAATAAATATTAATATATAAATAATAACTAAATTATTAAGAAATAGTAATTAAAAAAGATTATTTAAATTAGATATTTAATATTATAATATATATAGTAAAGATAGATATAATATAAGAACTTATTAGGTAGTTTTTAAGTTATCTAGAGAGAAGTTTAGTAAGTAAAAGCTAGTATTTTAAACCTATAGCTTAAGCTTTTAAGCTATAGGTTTAAAAGGCTATAGAAAGTAACCTATATACTTAGATAACCTGTATGCTTATTAACCATATTAATTATTATATTATTTTTTATTAATTCTAATTATTTATTAATAGATTTTTATATTATAACTAATCTTTTTATAAATATTATATTACTAAACCTTTAGTCCTTATAACTTTTTATAATTACTACTTCTTAACAATTTAGCCATAGCTCATATAGTAATATATATCTAATTAATTTCTTATAATACTTCCCTTATAGTTAAATACCTTCTTTCTATACTCTAGTCCTTTTTCTCCTCCAGCATTACCAGTAAATTAGGCAAGCAAGTGATCTGTAGGAGAGTAAGTCTTACTATAGAAGCTAGGCTTCTAGTACCCGACCTGGTACTGGCAGCACAAGAGAGTTACATTGATTAGTAGTTATCTGCAGGGATTATATATCAGTCAGGCCACAGACAACTCACTTGATTTTGCCCCTCCAACACAATATTTCCATTGTCTATGAATTGATGGGCCAATGCTGCAAGATCGCTCAAACAAAGCCCGCTGATACCATATTGTCTAAGGCCACATCGGGTTCTGGAAATACTTAAGCATCAATGGCTATAGCGCCCCGCCACATAATCTACTTCATTGTGTTTCACCAGTGTATAATTGACTCGAGCTCATAGCACCAGGCAAGGCCGTATCCTTTCTATCCATGCCTATCTAGAAAGGGTTACAAATAAGAGCACAACACCCACAGAGGTGACAAGTCAGTACTGTAAATGGTCCCCACCAGCGCCGCTCTCGACGTTTGAATACAGAACGCAGTGCTAACTATTACACCAAAGAACAGTTATACAATTCTCATATGGTAAGGCAATATCCTCTGTAGTCTAGTTCTCCTTTAGCCGCTCCGTTGAGCCAGATCCGGTAATCGAGGTAACGGACAACAGTGACAGCAATAACAGCAATAACAGCAATAACAACACTGATAAACGAGGGAAGCTCGACCAGGGCTTGGGCCTCAGACAATTGGTAATTACCAAGGAAGAGAAGGCCATGGCTTGATCACGATGACTCTTGCGCTGGTTGTGTCCATCCAGATGCATGCATCAGAACCACCGACATACCCAGTCGCAGCATCACGTTTTACATACATAAGTCACTTAGTAGGTCTATCTACAGCATGAAATACGCTAGCAGAGTATAAAGGAGCTCTAAAAAGGAGCTCTATAAGGCAGTTATGGCTGGCCACTTTATTTATATATAGACTTTGCTTAGGTCTTAAGCCTTGATTTCCTAAGATCGAACAAACCCAACATCCTACATCGAAATCTGTAAAGACGCTAATTGTATTACTTGCGACCAGCGTACAAATTTAATTAATAAGCAAACCCAAGTGTATTGAATATGGTTAATGCTTGAGTATGTGTCTGATCACTGGCCGCAGGGTTAAATTCCAGGTTTCCAGCATATGGGGGATGACAGGCGTACTGAAACTTGAGTAAATTTGCCCTAGAATCATGGATCAGCTATATTTGTCGACATCAGCCTATGCACGGGGTTCATCATAAACCTGATGTACCGTAAGCCATAACTGAAGTAGTGGTGCTTCCGCCTGCAGTTTACGGAGCGAACCTGAGACACGGTGATATAAAAATTCTCACGGCAATGATCCCCTAGCTCTCCGCCCTCAGCTGCCGAGGTGACAGCCACGGGACCAGTCTTCAACCGATACAGGCAAGTGCTGACTTCTGAAACAGCCTGGAATATAGGTGCTGATTTAATTGGCTTTCTGTGTGGAGCCTATCCTAAAAGAATGTGCAGCGATTATCTATAGGGCGGTAAAAACTGGACAACCTGTCAAGGCGGGACGGAGAAAAAGCTAAGCAGGGCGGAATCGAGCCGTGCTAACTTGGTTTATAATTGGCAGGAATTGGACAAAGCTGAAGAGAAACACGGCTGGGAGAAACACGGCTGGGAGAAACATGGCTTGGGAGAAATATAAAATATTTATTAAATACTAATTTAAAAGGTCTTGTAAGACAATTTCGGACCGATAGGTAAGTAAACCTAATAAATTATAGGCTTTAATAATATACTAATATATAAGTCTTTCAATTATCTAACTTTTCAATTTACCTTTTAATAGTATAATAAAACTATTTATTCCAGTCTTTAAGTCACGCCAATTAGGGTTTTATTAGCTTGATATATCTTGTCTTCCTCTTTATAATGCTTATCAACAAAAGTATCCTAGCTGTCGCGTTTGTCGGCATTGCTCAAGCAATTAGCCGTGCAGATCCGCCCTATTTTCCTTCAAATTGCAAAACACCCAGCGTCACCACACCCGAGATTCGCGACCTCCCAGCACGCGATTTCTTTGGCAAACCGGTTTACCCATGTGTCAAGGTCGGAGAGACATGCAAATCCTTTAGGGACTGCACACGTCCCCCGGCTGCTGAGTGCCACAAGGAGAGAACGGACCGGAAATCCATTTTGCCTTTGCCTGGGTCTTGTATTGATGGCTTCTGCCGCCACATCTCGAACAAGAAGGAATCCCCCTGCGACTGTCTTGCTGGATGCGATATCAAAGATTTTGATCGAGATCTGAGTTGTATCGATGGGAGATGCAAGGCTGCTGAATGCGCTCCATGTGGCGAGTTTCCTAATAACCGTGCATGCTGCGCCCCTGGGGTGAAAGGTCAAGATGGTAGATGTTTCTGCGGTACCGGTGCAGGAGAAGGATGTGCCACAAACCCTGGAAAGTGTGACTCTGGGAGTTTCAATGATATGTGCTGTGGCAGAGGCACAGACAATGAAGGCAAGTGCTGTGCTACGGGTTCATGCAATGGTCAATGCTTGCATCAGCCAAAGTAAGCCAACCACTTTCTAGTTATCGATGTTTAGGAAGAGAGAGAGTTGGATATTGGGAACTCGACATTAAGTCGGTTCATAGTCGAGGCACGGTTTGTGTTATTATACCGCTTGGGACTAGGCTTAAGACAAAAAGGGGTTTTTTGCCGCGTTGAGGTTTTCCCCTATAAATATATTTAAGATTAATTATAAGCTATAGTACTAAGGAAAACTATAAACTAAAATAAAAAGATATAAAACTTTTATATAACTTCTAATAGCCCTGATTTTAATCTTTTTTTAAAAAGCTAGTTCTTATTAGTATCCGAGCCTTAAGTACCTCTAGAATCCATAAGCCTATTTTTATAGCTACTAAATAGACATAAGCAAGGAAGTTAAAGTATTAAGGCTTCTTGAGATGGCTAAAACTAATATTAAAACACTAATACCAGTAGACACTCTTACTACTATTCTCTCTAGCTAGCTATTTATAGCTATTTCCGACTCTGTAAAAGCTCTCTAAAGACAGGTTATGTATATTACTCGGGAGGGCTAGGTGAGAACTCATAAGAACGAAGTATTGATAATGTTGACTTTCCAGACCATCAATGAGATTGGATGGACCAATTTTCATCTAAAGCTCTGCTGCCTTACAGGCTTTGGATTCGCAGCTGACTCCCTGGTAGCATTCCTCCAAAGCGTTGCAGCCGGTCAAGCCTACCTTAAAATCGGTCACGGGGGCTATCCTACCGGCTCAATCATGGCTCTGTATGCCGGACTTCAGATGGGAGCTCTCTTCTGGGGTTTCGGTGCAGACATAATCGGTCGACGAATCGCCTTCAACACTACGCTCTTCATCGCTTCCATTGCTACCATCGTCGCTGGAGCTGGTCCCAGCTGGGTTGCCTTCTGCGTCTTTGTGGCCTTTCTTGGCTTTGGAGCTGGCGGCAATCTTGTCTTGGATCCAACTGTCATGCTGGAGTTTGTTCCTGCGAAGCAGCAGTGGGTTATTACTGCTATGGCTGGCTGGTGGGGTGTTGGTCAGGCCAGTGCTGGTTTCATCGCCTGGGGCTACTTTTGTAAGCTACCTCTCTCGTTTGACCCGTGGGTTTAGGGACTCACTCAGCATCTCCACAGCGAGAAACGATTGGACTTGCGTCGCTACGGTCGAGACTTGCACATGGCAGAATAACAAATCGTGGAGAGTCATCTTGTTCACCGGTGGAGCCCTCATGTTCGTCATGTCCGCCCTCCGTATTCTCATCATCCATCTCCCTGAAACTCCCAAGTTCTTGGTTACCAACGGCAAAGAGGAGGAACTTGTTGCTATACTTCAAAGACTTGCCAGCACGTACAAGCGACCTTGCTCACTGTCACTTGAGGGTCTTCAAGCTTGTGGGACAGCTCATACTCCCGAGCACGGTGATAGCAAGGACTCTCCTGTTCGTGGCTTGGGCAAGAGTCTAGTTGGTCACGTCAAGGGGCTATTTTCGACCAAGAAGCTTGCCCTATCGACGTGCCTCATTTGGTTGTCTTGGACTTTGATTGGTCTTGGATATCCTCTATTCTTCCTCTACCTTCCGTGAGTCTTACCAAGTCCAACATATTAAAGGTTTGCAGCCTAACAGATTTATATCACTTCTCAGTAGCCGTCTTCCCGACTACCAGCCCTCCTTCACCGAGACCTGGCGCGATTACACCATCACCAACATTTGCGCTATCTTCAGCCGTGATGTTCAGCATGTACAGGCCTCCGTCAACAGTGCTCATTTACCGAGACCAACCCTATCAATGAGGATACCACGAGTAGGCTGGAGAATCGCATGGTAAGGTTACTCATTTGAGTGTCTCATTCCTCCCACTAAGAGTTTCAGTCCAGTCGACTTGAACAACTCGAGGATAAGTTGGACAATTTAATAAGCAGAGTTGCGTATGTTCAATAATTCTATCTCATGTAGCAAGGCCATGTACACTGACGATATGTAGTCCTACATTCATGCAAGAAACTAGACCCACCTCCACGTCAGATAGGAACAACCCCCGCATACCGTCATTCTCCTCAACGTCTCCTCACACAACCCTTCCATTAACGTAAGTCTTTCCGCTTAAGCAATTCTTATGCGTACTAATGGGAGGAGATATCCAATACCAACGGAAATAACCACAAGAGCCATTGACTTTTACTTTCGTCATGTTCATCGACAACCTCTTTGGCTTTTTGGCGAGCGCCCGTTACTACCTTCCGACACATCCGAAGAACTGATCTATGCCATATTGGCTCTAAGTATGACTTATCATACGGATGACAACCCTATGGATAATCTTCAGAGCCCCGACTCTTATAACAGCATTGCGCGGAGATGCGTCATGCTCAAAATTGCAGAGGGCAGAGTGACCATCAGATGTACTCAGGCGCTGTGTCTACTAGCGTACTACAACTTTATCCGTGAGCCAATCTTCATTCATTCATTCAGTACGAATCCTACTAACACTGCACAAGAGGGCAATATCTCCATGGCTGGCTTTGACATAGCAACCGTTCAGAACATGATCCAGCTTCTTCCCGGTAGTGAGCACAATCCAAGTGGCTCAGCATTCTCACAAGATAAATCGCGCCTATTTTGGAGTATTCAGTACCTGAGTTCTTCCTGTGGCAGGCCAATCCTATTGCCCTCCATACCAACAAGTATCGATGCGCCCCAAATGCTCACCGTCGAAACCCGACATTCTTTAGGAAGCTGCATTCCCGCTCCAAAAGCCACCGACTGCGGCTTGAGAGAGACTCTGGTTGACGTATGGTCTCAGTCTCTGAAGATTTGCGAATTACGGAGTAATGTTAGACTCTACGTCGCCAAGTGCTTTGAAGGCTTCGCCAAGCGTCCCTGGCATCCAGATTCCGACTACACCAGACTTTGCTCACGGCTTCTCAAGATTGAGATGACCTGGCCAATCTCCCTGAGCTACAACGCCACAAAGTTCTCAGAACATGCTCCACTAAACGTAGAGAATAACCGTATGGATTGGCTGCCATGGCTCCGGATTCAAATGACCTACCATGCCATTCACCGCGCCCTCAATCACCTATCCCTGTATGCGGTCTTGGCTGAAACACCAAAGTGTAGACTTGGCGGTGACTCGTTCTGGAGAGCATCTTGCCTCAAGGCTTTGAGACATTGTACTTGGGTCTCAAGGTTGATTCGGACAGCGGAGGAGAAGAATCTCCGACTGGCTGATCCTTTCTTTGCTCAAGCAGCAGCAATCGCTAGTACATTACATTTTTACTGGACAAGGACAAATGATAGTCAATTACAGGCGTCTTCTGTGAGAAATCTGGATGTTTGCAGGAATCTTGTGAGAGAAATGGCGACATGTTGGACAGTTTGCAAGACAATTGTATGACCTCGACTCAATGGATCCATTCTCATCATCACTAACGTCTATATCAAGAACATACTCTAGATCAGTTCATCGAGTCAACCGATCGATCTACCCAGATAGCGACAGACAAATCATCTCCGGCCATTGTCAGAACATCACTCATATGAGTGTTGCTGGATGTAGCGGCACCACAATTCCCCAATTACCACGACCACAGCATTCATGGTCGAAATGTTTGGGGTGGTCAAGCAGCCACTCAGGATGAGGATGGGCTACCAAGGTCCAAGATTAGTTCACCGCCGACAGATATGCGAGATTCAACAGCTCAATACGCGTCCCCTCCAGCTTGGGTATCTCAGAGGACAGATACGAACTTACAGGAGACGGTAGAAAATGGAGCGATTGCGGCACAGGGGGTTAGTAACGAACATGTGACTACACATGACTTGGCCTGGGGACCTTGGGAGAATCTCGGGCCGATGGGCGAGAACTTTAGTATGAACATGGACTGGTGGGACATGAATCAATTTTAAAAGTCAAGGCATTAGGGAAAACGGTTTAAATGACTACTACTGAATGATGCACTGAAACAATGGGCAGTTGAGGTTTGAACCACTCATGACAGCTTAACCCTTCCCTAGGATGCACTTCGACCATAAGGTTCGAACGGCAGAATGACAGAAACCATAGCCATAACGAAGAATAAAGCCCCAGAGATGTGCAATGGTGCTATAGTAGAGTTATCAACAGTCACCGCAATGACAGCAGAAAGAAGACCCATAATACGGTTAAGCGAGACAGCAATACCATTACCTGTAGTTCGGTGTTCGGATGGGAATACCTCGGCAGTGTATGCGTAGAGTGTACCGTGGTAGAGGCTGATACAGACAGCTATGACATGTTGGTACAAGCAACGTGAGGGTCAGGCTGAACTTACAGATGCAGCTGCTGATGGCAAGATTTTGAGCCGGGGTCTTGATGATGATGTAGCAGAAGAAGAAGATGGCTGTGATGATAGCCCCAATGGCCATTGTATATCGTCTTCCGAGGAACCTCACTTCAGCAAGACCAGCGGCGATGAGGGGGTCTTTCACCTGGACAACGGATCTTCTTGCGACTGGACTCTCATCAGTAATCACATTCCTATATCGATATGGGCAATAATGTACCGGCAATTATGTACCGGCAATTATCACAAGCCTGAGCAACGCGTCGATATTGTCTTGATCGTGGGGCACTCATCCTGCGTGTTGATTGATATAATTGGTATGGCTGTTGCAGAGGTTGGGGAGCTGTTGGTGAAATTCATCAGAGTTGGTGTAGAGCTACGCGTAAGGCTACTGAGCCTGGGCCTTGAGTCAAAAGTGCGGGGGGTAAAAGCCACTGGGGGGCCACTAGCTCGGCCTGCTTAAAATTCCGGGTCTCGTCTTATCTGGTGTCGAGTACCCAACTTTGCGATAAGAGACAGTACGGCGACTATCTGTTTTTCACGGGCTCATTGGAGGAAAAGTAACTATAATCTGTGTTAAAGTCTTTATGTGACTGCTTTGTTCTTGTTCTTGTTTTTCCTCTTCCTTTCGTCTTTCTCACCAGAGTCAAATTCTAGGTGATGATATATATTTCAATGTACACGCTTGTTTCAATAACCCAGAAGCAAGCAGTCACTCTTTGGTAATGAAAATAGCAAAATGTAAAAACCACTCTTTAATAAACAGTACAAATCACTTGGATTACTCGACATCTTACAGTGGCAATTAGATAATTTGTGTATCACAGTGATAATTTATTAATGCTGTCTAAATGCTCTCCTCTACAATTTACTGTCTGCCCCTACCCTAGGGATGCCAAATGACTGTTCGAATAGCTTGGCCCTTGTCAGGTATCAGACGACCCATAAAGGAGGTCAACTCGTTGAATAGATCATCAGAGGGGACAAAGGTTCGTTCTTCAGGTGTCATGAAGTTGTTGAATGTATCGCGGCCTGCCTTGATTGTTGGCTCGCCGTAACTGGGGAATCCGTAGAAATATCTGTTGCCAGCCCAGATCCATACAGGAAACTTGGTATCATCGAATGGCGTGATGTCAGTCGGTTTATAATAGGTGACCTGCTCTTGCATAATCTGGAGTGGGATGGTGGTGCCAAGCGGTGTGATGAGCTTGTTGATCCACGCGTCGCATGCCAAGATCACCTTGTCGGCGTGGAATTGACCTCGGGACGTTTTGATAGTCATGCCTTGCCGTTATCATCAGGGATCAATGCGTCCACACGCGTCTTTTCCTTCAAAACAGCGCCATTGGCACGAGCTTGATACTGCATTGCCGCCACGGACTTGGACGCATGCACGATTCCTGAGTCGGCAGTGTAAATCGTCCGGACTCCTTCTGCAATGTCAAATGAAGGCCAGCGCTTCTTGACTTCTCGAGAGCCGAGGACCTCATACGGGACGTTGTTTGCGTCGAGACTCCTCATGAATTCAGAAGCACTCATACTCTTTTCGAATTTGTTCAGAGAAGCTCCGTCATCGGCGACTTTGGGAAAGAAGACGACGCCTCCGGTGATGGTAAGCATTTGAAGACCACTTCGACGTTCCAGATCAGCCCAATCTTTGTAAGCAGCTCGTGCAAGAGCCACATAGTCTGGTGAGCCATAGGAGGTTCTGACGATGCGGGATGTGTCGTGTGAAGATCCGTAGATATTGCCGAAGTCATATTGCTTGAAACTGATGACAGTAGCTCCTTTGATAGCGGCTTGATAGGCTGCTGCACTATCCAGAGCACCGAGGTCAACTACGGCCACTTGAAAGTTGCTGTTTGACATTGCAGAGAGCCTGACAAGAAAGAGGGATTAGGAGGTAATCCAATGCTCGTTAAGGGATAAAAGCGAGTTGAATTGGCCTACTAATCTCATGGTCTCATCACAACGCCCTTCCTTATGATCGTGTCGAGGCCGATATACCATAAACCTTATGTTATCTTATCATACCAGTTCCCCGAGTTTGCGGCACATGACTAGCTGCTCTTATCCGTCCCCACCACGGATTCTCACGGATTCTTCACCCGAGACCCAACTGTATGACTTGGCCAGCAACACATTTCTACCAATAAGTCTGTAACTATCACGAATACAAATCAAGCTACCTACCTACAGAATCCGTCACAATAAGATGCTCTCATGCATTTAACAGATGTTTCTCTGCTGGTAGGATGGTGAAAGTAGCCACGATTGGCCAGTGGTCAGCTTGACAGGACTGTCCTTCAATACGGTCAATCGAGTAATATGTTCAACCTCACGAGGACCTCGAGCAATTTATGTAGGAGACAAGATGCGATCTTACTATCAAACCTCCTTCGAAAGGACACATAAGCCGAGTGAACGCCCCGATGCATCGCGGCAGTGACACTTTGTGGATATAAAGCGGTAATAAGAGTCTGCATTCCTGGCGGCAACGGCACCTTGGGGGGGGTTAAACGCGGCAGCAACACCAGGCGTTACACAGCGGCAGCAATACCATTGGGTACTGCGGTTCACGTATCCTCAAGTGTGAAGAGGGGTCAAGGGTTACACGATGACGAGCCGAGGGAGGGTCAGCATATTTCTGTCAGCATTTTGGAGGACTTGCCTTGTAAATACTTCAGCTTTCAACCCAGTCACAGGTGCTCAATTTCACATAAAGCTGCACTCGCCGTCATTGTTCAATTGAAGATATCAGCTATTTCATTCTTAAACATCTCCTACGTCAAGCGCTTTCATTATGGGGATAAACTCATCAAACCCAGCTCACGAGCCCGCGATTATCCCGTCGCAGACAATGAGCAATAAACCAATCTCGGGCCAGAAACCTGCTGTAGAGAAAGTGGTAAACCGATCCAACGCTCATGCAAATGGAGCCCATGAAACCTTCACTTGCAAGGATGCTCCAGTCGAGAACCAACGTCCTCTCAAGGTCCGTGTAATCGGCGCCGGATATTCAGGTGTCTACCTCGGCATCCGAATCCCTCAGCGTCTGCGCAACATCGATCTCAAGATCTACGAAAAGAATGACGGTGTCGGCGGAACGTGGTGGGAGAATCGTTATCCAGGTTGTGCCTGCGACATTCCATGTAAGTTGGAAACCTTAAGCTAGATTGCACTCAATATCTTGTATTAACATCTACTCGCAGCTCATTCTTATCAGTACACCTTTGCCCCAAACAAGGCTTGGTCTGGCTTTTATGCCCCTTCACACGAGATTTGCGCCTACATAGACGGCGTGGCAGAGAAATATGGTGCCAAGCGCTTCATTCATCTCGGACACAGAGTGACCAGCGCTACTTGGAACGACACCACCAAGAAATGGTATTGCTCGCTGTCCGTTATCTCGACTAAACGCTGACATTATCTAGGAACGTCACAGTTGAGACCAAAAAAGGAGAGAGCTTTTCTGAGGAAGTGGATGTAGTTGTTGCAGCTAGAGGTAACCTCAACACTATCTCTTGGCCTGATATTCCGGGCTTTGATACCTTCAAGGGCAAAAAGATGCACTCAGCAGCCTGGGACGAGGAGTATGACTTCAAGAATAAGAATATTGGTGTTATCGGTGGTGGATCCAGCTCGATTCAGATCGTTCCGGAACTTCAAAAGGTGGAGGGTGCCAAGTTGAACTGCTTCGTTCGTAGCAAGGTCTGGATATCGAACCGTTTTGGCGATGTGACGATGAAGCAATTGGGATGGGATCCTTCCGACATTGAATGTGAGTCTCCGAGATTGACTGAAGCGGAATTGCATTGTCTAACATGGGAATAGTCTCGGCCGCTCGTTTGGCAGAATTCATCAAGAGTGACGACGAGTATCTCCGCTTTCGTAAGCGCATCGAGGATGACGGCAACTTGGTTCATCTTTCGACCCTTCGAGACTCGGAGATGCAAAAAGAGTTTGTCGCCATGTTCTCAAAGATCACCAATGATGTTCTAGCTTCACGACCCGATCTCCTCGAATCGTTCTCGCCAGCCTTTGGTGTTGGATGTCGTCGTCTGACACCGGGACCAGGTTACCTCGAAGCTCTGTCTCAACCCAACGTCAACTTCATCACACAGGGTATCGAGAGTATCAATGAGACGGGCCTGAAGCTCACTGGACCTGAGGGTCGACATATCGATGTTGACGTGTTGGTCTGCGCGACCGGTTTCCAAACTAACTACACCCCCCCTTTCCCTGTCGTTGGCAAGCAGGGAGTGACATTGAAAGACAAATTTGATCCGTTCCCTGCGACATATCTGACCATGACGGTGGATGGCTTCCCCAACTACTTCATGATGCTCGGACCCAACTCAGCTATTGGGGCCGGCTCTCTGACCAGTCTTCTTGAGGCAGAAGGCGATTATATCGTCAAGTGCATCCGCAAGCTCCAGAAGGAAGATTACGTAACCATGGAGCCCAAAGCATCACGCGTCCAAGACTTTGCAGACTACATTGGGGAGTACTTCAAGAAGACAGTCTACATGGATGACTGCAAGTCATGGTACAAGATTGGGGGCGGACATGGCGATAAGATCTCTGCTCTCTGGCCCGGAAGTGTCATGCATGCACTAGAGGCGATGAGAGCGCCGAGATGGGAGGACTTTGAGTTCGAGGAAATGCATGAGAACAGACTTCGATGGTTGGGCAATGGTTGGAGCATGTGTGTCATGGAGGAGGAGGAGCAGGGCGATCCAAGCTGGTATGTCAACCCGGATGTAGTGGATGTGCCACCTGAAGGGAAACCAGAGAGGGATCCCAAGTACCTGGCTAGGCCATTCTCTTACTAATAGAATTGCCTTTTTCTAAGTAAATATATGATAAAATAGTTGAAGATGAATACTTCTTTTCTTAAAAGATAATCTTTATTGCTCAAACCTAACCTGCCACTCTGAAGTGTCATGACATAATGTAATAACAATAGCCCTAGTTGACTAAGGATGTCGTCTGTCAACTCCATATTCGTAAATTACATCTCAGTCAACCTTCGAGTCATCGTATAATTGCTTTAGTAGCCCTATAACGCACTGATAAAACCACGCTCTGAATTACTTCCTCGTAAAATCTGGAGGCGAATAGAAGCCACAGCATAAACATCAATTAACCACTATAGTCCAATCAAACACCGTAAGAAGATTACAAACTTATATGTTTAGGAGATTAAGAAGATCGAGGAAATGCAACAGGTTATGGGAACGGCTCGCGACTTCGAAGCCCCAAAGCGCCAGTATTGACGTCAACTTAACAAATAGTTATTTAGGAAAGGTTGTCTGAGTCTGAGCATGCAAGTAGCGGAGCAACCAGAAGCAAAGCTGTGGAACTGGGAATCAATCCATCGACGTCGGGCACGGCCGAAGGAGGTCTGCGACTGGATGTGATGCATTCTATCGGGGGCCAAAAGTCAGAGCTACTGGCTATCATGCCCTCCCTTACCGCCCCCAGACTTAAAGCTCTGATGATTGCTAAGAACGATATTCTTATATACATCACGTTAGAAAGTTTATTAAATAAAGTGCTGGCAGAAGGTGAATATCTTGTATGTTATTTGCGCGAGCGTCACCTCTAAAGACAAAGTATTATATTTTCAGACATACTTTGAATGGATTAGACGTTCTAAAGGACTCACGAAGTGGGAATAGACATTGAAAGGAATTTCCCCGTTTTGACAAAGGGCAATGGCGGCAACAATATAAGTCTATTCTACTGCTAAGCAACGATTACCCTGAGAAGATGTTCTGTGCGAGAGACCAAAGCATCTTTTCCGTTTTATCTAGTGACACCAATCACGACTTTGCAGAGTAAGCACCCCAAGCCTGCGCTAGATTATCGAGACCTATCTCTGACCAAAGACTTTGCACTTCCTCAGATGGCCCGGCCGCAATTCTAAGACCATCTGCCGATTCCTGGTTCTCTGCTAGTGTTTCATATACCCTCAGATCCTTGGAAGCATGAAATTCAGACCAGGGCTCCTCCATGTTTGTAAAACTAATCACATCTCGAGCAAAATCCGTCGCTGTCTTCTTCTGTGATTCATTCATGACGTGATTAAAGTTTAGAAAGAGATATGCTATGTCAAGACAGTGAGCTGATCGACCTTTGTGCGGCCCATCCCATGGATTAGACTCGTTGAAGTAATAGAGCCAGGACCTAGATGGCCAGAGGTTGGCATAGTGTCTTGATGTGGCGAAGTACTTGAGATCTGTCCCGAACTGAAGAATCTTGACGCGGGCTTTATCGTCTTCCTGTTCTTCTGAAATTTCGTACAGGCTGAGCAGTCTTTCCAGCTTAGCGTGGTGTTCTTCAGGAATGGCCTTTATCAAAGATCTGGCGAAGCTTTGTGCCAAACCCGGATCTCGACCAGCAAAGAGACCGAGAACTTCAAAAACAACCGCATCAAAGTCTGTCGAGCCAATCATGAGAGGAGGTCTGTTTTGAGCTGAAGGCAAGTGAGTCTCGACTGATCGGAATGAAGGCAGTTGGTCTGTCTCTACTACAGGTTGTAGTGGGACTGACATCGGGATCTTGGATAGTATGTCTTCCGGAGAGACTGCAATCAAAGCCGTCACCTGATCCTCGCTCGACAATGTAGAATTTATTCCCAGACGCTGGAGCACAGCTTCATATGCTTCATGGGCAACATGCTTAGGCGATGAAGGAACGGCCAAATTATTTCCGCTCAAGCAAATGGCGCGATCGAAAAGAGATTCGTTTTGCAGGTCCAAGTCAAGGAGATGCATAACTGAGCCTTTCATCAATCATCAGTTGGCATGTCTGCAAAAGCCTTGCTACCATAAACACTTACTACCGCCTGCGCTCTGGCCAATGGCTGTGATACGTGTTGGATCGCCAGAAAATCCGCCAATATTTCGACGAACCCACTGAAACGCCGTCTTTTGATCAAGGAATCCTCTATTTGGAGGAATGCCTGCCGCTCTCAATTCACTGCTGTCGAGAAACCCTGCAACTCCAAGTCGATAGCTTGTATAATCAGTAACAGAGATTCGAAATAACCGGTGTCAATCAAGTCACATGAAGGGAGCTTACTTGATCGCTACGCCAATAATAGGCTTTGCGATGGACTGGGAATATGCGACAATGGCAGCCATATCATAATGGGGAGCCCCGCTGTCACCTATGATAAAGGCGCCTCCATGAATAAACACAAGCACGGGAAGCTTTGTATTGTTCTCTTTGAGGGCCGCTTCCGGGACGGTGATATCAAGAGTCAAGCCGTCGATGTCAGACATCGGTCGGTCATCGGGCTTGTCGAGGGCCTTCTGAATGAGGCCAAACTCAATGTCGCACGCTAGTGGTGGTCTAACAACAGTTGGGCTATGAAGAGGAGTCACTATTAGCTCTCGTCATGCTTACAGATTTGGGGAAGAACCAACCCTCTCCTTGTCGCATCAATCTTTTGTCCATAATCGGCTTTGAGCTCTGGACCAGCAAAACGGTGACATAGAGTGGCATACTGAATACTGAGAAATTGCACGATTCCTTGATCATCTAACTTGAGGCCTTTGATATCACCCAATTGGGTATGGTCCAGCGCAAACGCCATGGGTCAAAAAGAGGGGAACGTGATATTATCCAATGTTTACAAATGGCGGAGTAAAGAGGAGAACAAAGAAACTGTAGCCGAAGCGAGGATTTAAGCCGTCAACGACTCTCACAACGACTCTCATGCAATGCAAAGTGAAGAGTTCTGCCTTAACATCACTAGCACGGGTCTTCCCTGTTACCCCAGATTTCTCCCTGCTCAGTTTAGCTACCCGATGGACCGAGCTGGGGCTTTAGGTGCAGTTGCCGCCGGATGGTACCTCGATCGTCGCGTGGATGAATATCACTACCCGGACCAGTAACTTGTCATGCATGTGTAGGCGAGAAACGAGGAGTTACCTGGGAATACCCCGCTAAATCTGGGGCATGATGCAGTCTACCCGCTCGCTTCCCCGCACAAGATGCAGATGTTGATATCACTAACTCGCAAAGGTTAGAGACTCGGCTCTGGGGACGGCAGATGCACGCAGATAATCCTTGATTCTCATGCCAATCCCTACTAAACATCTTCGATCAATTGACGGGCGGCAAGTGCATCGTGCCATCTTAATCAAGGATCTTATCATGCCTCGTCCCAAAGTGCGCGCTGAAGACCGCAGACGCGCTGTCATAGCCTGCGTGCCTTGTCAAAACAGCAAGAAGAGATGTGACTCGCAGACTCCATGCGCCAATTGCCGCCGGAGGGACTACGTGCCCTATTGCATCTACGATCCTGAGGCTGCTCGCCCACGTCGCAAAGCACAACGTCGAGCGATGAGCCGTAGCAGCGATATCACTGCCAGCGGGAACGATGATTGTGCCAGTGTCGATTACATTGTTTGTTCTGACGTAGCTGTGTCCGTCAATGAAAGCCATACGCCTGAGCGGGTGCAGGCACCTCAGACGCCAGAGTCTACAGCCGGACAACACACGAATGAGACTCCCGATACAACGTTCTCATCTGGCATATCAAACCTTGGCAGTCAGGATAAGGCTTCGGAGGGTGAAAACCGTGAGTGCAAGTCGAAGAATAGCCCATCGGCTCTTCAATGCTGACTGTCTTGGTAGTATCGATGGGCGACTCCGCATCGTTATCTTTCCTTGACTTCTTACGTCACACGTTTCTCTGTTATATGGGACCATCGCCATTCACTGATAAAGAACGGGCCAAGGCTATGCTGGAGTCATCATATCCTCAGGCCTCGCACGACATTGCCGAGGATAGCGCAGAGAGCCAGCTAACCTTGGAAGAGAAACGAGACTATATCCAGAGGTTCTTAGTGGCGGTATGGGTGACTCAACCAATATGGGATTTATCAGGCTAACCTAGTATCTCAGACCACCGGTATTGTGTACATTTACTCCCCGAAGCAACTCTTAGAACTGCTTGAAGAGACCGAGCAAGATAGGAACCATGCGAGCATCTCTGGTTCCTCCAAACCCTGTCAAAAACGTGCTATCATCGACTTGGTTATTGCAATCGGCGGACAAGGTTGCAGAACGAGTCCCAAGACTCTATATCATGCACAAAAACATTTTGATCGTGGTCAAAAGGTGGCATTCGAGGGCATGTTACTAGACCCTACAGGTGACCTAGTAGCTATCTTTCTGCTAATGAGTATCTACATGGTGAATGCATGTAAGAGAGACGGGGCTTTTATATATCTTGGTGTTGCAACTAGAGTGGCACATTCGATTGGTCTACACCTACCCGAGTCCTATCACAATTTGACACCAGAAACACATCGATTCAGGTAGGCCACCTTAGAAGTGTGAACAACTCACTGCGAGAAACTAACGTGAGTTCACAACTAGGCTTCAGGTATGGAAAAGCCTGCGCATCTTGGACATTGCGTTCGGGGCAGTCCTCGCCCAAACTCCAGCGTCATCCCCAAGACGGGGAATAAGTAACCCAACGTTCTCAGTCCCAGATGGCCCTGAACCATGTACGCCGGAATTTACGTCCATGTCGGCCTGCTACGGAGTCTGCACCATCCTTGAACAGATTACGTATCACCTCAACAACAAACAAGACACGAATTTGACTTCAATAAAGGAACTCCTCCGACAGCTTCGAGAATGGAGCTCGGCACTACCGCCAAGCATGACCAACTGCACAGTCAGCTCGCCCATGTCTCCGGAGCAGTGGTGGCAGACTTTGGGCAACTTTGCTGTCTCGGCCTTTTATTATTATGCTGTCATGTTGGCCACTAGACCAATCCTGATACAGTACATGCTGGGGAAATTAAAACGTTTAGATCGGTCAGATGGTGCATTTGGGTCACATCATATGAGTGATCGAGAGACAAGGGAGTTGGCGCAGGTCTGCATTGATGCGGCTATCTTGCTGGTAGAGACAACGCGGAGAACGGGGTCTGCCGGTCTGCTCATACAGAACATGACAATACTCAAGTAAGAACTCCTACTTGCCCTAGATTGAACTCCTATCCTAACTGTACATCAAGGGCTTGGATATTCAGCGCCTGTCTCATCATGGCCTTTTCCCTCTTCGTAGAGGCCACGTTATCTGAAAAATCAACAACGTTTGAAACAGAGGCAGCACTACACAGCGGCATCGGCATTATCCGCGATCTAGATAGAACAAGTCCTCAAGCCCATCGTTATCTTGATGTCTTGACAGAGCTTCGCAACGCACTACAGAGCTACCGAGAGCGTCTCGTTCCACCTCAGAGAAAGAGTAGCGGACAGTTCCTCCGCCAGATATTTACACTTGACCAAGAGAAGAGTACACCAGTAGCCTCGGACCATGAGATGGCAGGACTGACGTCGGCGGTTGTGCCGCCTGAGATCGCTGACGAATCATCCGGTGGGCTGTTGATGTTGCAGCAGCTAACTGAAGCGACGCAGAATACGAACAATATGTGGCGTATACCAGATGAAGGCCATGCATCTATTGATGAGTGTCTACCCTTAACAATAGGTGGATTGGATGTACACTGGAATGGGATATCGGTACAGGGAACGGATAGCTTTCTGTTCGATACAGAGCCATTTACTGAGATGCTCAGCCATTTCTGAGCGTTAGAATTATTCACTAATATAATTTTACTGAATTAAATGAGTAAAACTCCCAATCCTATCCAAAGCACTCAGCTATCCCCCACCATAGTCTTGAGGATGTCGGCAGAAGTATTTTTGGGCGCAGCAATTTCGAGGAACTCCTTACTTGTCGTGTCAACTCCCATTTTCCCCTGCCAAGCAGCTTCCGCAGAATGCTTAACCGAGAGTACAATATTCTTGGAATGCTGTGTATGAGCTGCGGCATGGTCAATGAAAGACATGTCCTTGAATATGACATGCTCAACTTGGGTGCCAGTGTACTCCTCAACCAGATCGACGATTTGATGTCCAGTGATATCCTCAGGCCCGTTCAAGACATATTTAGCTTTGTCGTGCACACTGATGTCATCCGTAGTCAGTAGGTGAGCTGCAAAGACCCCTACTTCGTTGGAGTCGACGGGTCCGACGGCTGCATCCTCTGAAGCCATGAGCCTCAACGACTCTTGCTTCCCGGTCTCGCGTAATGTCTTGATCCAACTCGCAGCAGAACCAAGCAAGAATTGTGTAAAGACATTAGGCTGCAGTGAAGTCCATTTAAGGCTGTCAAACTCGGGCGAGTTCAGCAACGTCTCGATCGCCCAGTGCGCCCTTGGATAGTGTGCGGGACAATCAGGACGAACATTTGCTGCGGTCGTGGAGATGCGCACAACGTATTCAACGCCAGCATGGAGAGCAGCGAGATGGAAGGTTGACTCTTCGGCAAACTGAGTTGGTTGGGCATGTGAGGCGATGAAAGCTCTGACAACGTGATGTTCTCGGAGCCATTCGGCGGTGATTTCAACCCAGTTCTGTTCAATGACCTTGACATTTGGCAGGCGAGAGAGTTTTTGAGCAGCAGCTCCACTGGATAAACGCGTAAGAGCAAGAATCTTGTAACCAGAAAATGTCTTGCTGTCTTTGACAAGTTCCGACAAGGTTGTGACGACCCCTCGTCCGGTATTGCCAGTAGCGCCAGCGACAAGAAATGTAGGAGACATGTTGACGAGATAAGGATTAAACAAAGTAGGCACTTGGACACTGGAATTAAAAGAGAACCAAATTCAGAATTAGACTCTAATATAGCTTTAAAAATTTACGTTTATTAAACAGACCCTTATTATTAATATACCGCTGTGGACTCCGCTGCTGTCAATGCGGAAATGCGGACTTTGTTTTGTTTTGTCAATTATGGAGATATCAACCAGACTGACTTTTTACATGTTCAACAAAATGACTGGTATGACCTACTGGCAGTATGCATATATTAAACCAGAGTTGAAACCACAGACGTTGAGCCAAATTGCGCTACACTCTTCGAATGTGACATAGGTTTTAAATATCGGACCATTGATCTCCCTAATGGCTGATATTAGCAGATATCCTCTCAAAAGCACGTCGCGGACGTAAATCATAGCACTTACCGTCCCAAAAGCCTTTTGCCCTCGCCAGAACTCTTCCGTAAGAGGTCCAAACCACTCAGACATAGTCCTATCAATACCCTCCTCTGTGTCAAACCCTCTGCCACCGGCGACCAGAACAGACTTGCCACTCAGAGACTTGTCAGTTGCCAGCTGAGTGATAAACTGCGCAACGTCGTTGGGCGCATTCAGCGGGAGATGATGCGTGTCCCAGATCGAACGGACGTTATCGATCATCTGCGTATCCGTTGCCCAGGGACACACGGCGTTGATGCGAATGCTGTACTTGGCTAAAGCCAGCGCCCGCAATGATCTCATCAGTCCTATGATGCCATGCTTTGAAGCGCTGTAGGCGAAGAGACCAGCTGCTTCGGTTATCCCAGCAATAGAAGACAGCAAGACAATAGACTTGGAAAAGTCATTTGACTTGGTCTGTTCTTTGTCCGTCTTCATGAAAGCGATTGCTAGTCGACAAAAGAGAACAACGCTCGTGAGGTTGATGTCGATAGTATTCTTGAGTGGCTGGGGTTCTGTCATGACTGCCTCGAGGGTCAGTTGGTCTGGCCCGAACCAGCCATTAGGTTCTATGACAGCAGCGCAAGAAATTGCAATATCGACATGTCCCCTCTCTTCATACGGGGTCTTGAAGAGCTGAAGTTGTTCGTTGTAGTTGCGGACGTCGAGTTTCTGGAAGTGTATAGATCCGGTGCTGTTCGGTATGCTTGATTGGAGATGGCTAACCATTTGGCGGCCCTTGACATCGTCCAAATCGCCGAAATAGACATGAGCGCCTCTCTCGTACATCAAAGAGATTGTTGCTGCTCCAATTCCTTGCGCACCACCTATTCACACCTTGATCAGTAAATGCTATAAAGTACCATTTTTTAAAAGCTACATAGTGAAATGTTAGACAGTACCTGTTATGACGACCACCTTGTCCTTCACATTGCTTGCTACATCTGAGGAGAAGAATATCTCGGCCATGTTGGTTCAAAGTTGCGCCAGTAGAAAAGATGAAAAATAGCCCAAATTGCAGTGTTAACCACCTTTGGAGAAGAAAATGCTTTTTGAAAGGCCTCCCCACTCGGAACTAACCAGTTAAGTTAGGGGATATGTCTCGTGGCTGTAGGTGTTGTTGCCGACAGTGGGGAACCCCGGATATTTGGCACATCCGGGCGGCATCTACACACTTATCGGCACGCGTACATATCGCCATTTCCGAACTTCCGAGTGAAATAAGAACTATTTCCTGAATCGACCCGGAAAATTGCATCAAATAGTTCACATCCGATCCTAGAATCATCCAGTTAGTTATCCAGTCTCTGCGTTCTCGCTCCAACCTAGCTACTGTCCAAAATGTCGCCGTCTGCTGGTTCAACGACCAATACGTCTTCTGACGACCAACGTCTTTCCGTCATTGTCACTGGTGGTGCAAGTGGTATCGGGTTGGCTATCACTCGCCACTTTGCTGCTCAGGGTCACATGGTGGCCGTTCTCGACGTCAACTCAAAGACAGGACCTGACGTGGTTGCAGAGGTGGCTGAGGCTTATCCGCATGCGAAGTTGAGTTTCAAATGGTGCGATGTGTCATCTTGGGAAGGACAATACGCGGTCTTTGACCAGGTCTATCGCGAGCACGGAGACCGGATCGACATTGTCATTGCCAACGCAGGAATCTCTGACCCTGTAGTCGGAGCCCTCGATTGCACGCCGACAGAGTTTCCAAGGAAGCCGAACCTGAGAATGCAAGATATTAATCTGAACGGAGTAATTTACAGTTGGTTATACCACTTCCTAGGCCCCATGCTCCATGAACTGACAGGCAACCTTAGGCGTTGGTCTGGCTGTGCATTACATGCTCAAGAACGAGATCGGGAGTCGTCTCCCCAATTCTAGAGGCTCCATCGTTTGCACATCATCATCAGCAGCCATATATCCGTTCCCTGTTTCGCCGCTCTATTCCGCTGCAAAGTCTGGCATTATAGGACTGGTTCGTTCCATGGCCATCAGACTTAAAGAACCCAAGATACAGATCAACGCACTTGCACCTGGAGTATTGGGTATGTTTACGGTCACTAAACACCTTGGTCCTGCTAATGATTTATACAGAAACAAACATCACCCCAGATAAAGAACTCTTCAAGGCGATGATAATCACGCCGCTCTCAACCTTGACAAAGGCTGTTTCGCAATTTGTGACAGACTCTTCTAGAACTGGCCAGGTGGCGGAGCTGAATGAGGAGACCATTACACTGAGACCTCATGCGGATTATGCTGATGCTGGAGCGGAGCATAACAACAAGATGTTTTACAAATTAGGCCATGCTTGAGATAGCGTAATATGGATTGTGTATGTAATTCCATTTGCAGTATCATGTCCAGAATCGTGATTTGACATTCCTCTCTTGCCTAATTAATGTGGGCTGCTACCAACACGACCAAGTTGTGCTAAGATCCTAACCTCCGCATACCAACGGTCCAATGAGCTAGCGATACTGCTCCCTTGAGCTCAATGCCCGCTGCCGAATATTGAAACAGCCATACGAGCGGCAAATGTACCAACCCTGGTGTCCATCCCGCCCCCGCATTACCCCAGGATCTGCATTTCATAACCAGACCTAATAATGGAGCTAGAAGCGTCCAGCTACTGGTTAGCTCTATAGCTGTGGTCCAGACTCCTTGCCATATCTCTAAGAGATGTTGAGCCTGCAACTCTAATGACGATTAGTGTCGGCAGATGACCCATGATTACTGGCTGCTTGAGGGGTCAACGATCCCATTGGCCGACCACGGAGCGAAAAACAATAGAGCCATCCGAGCCCGTGCCGCTTTACCCCAGGAATCGTGTTCACTCCTCATCAGTATATCCCTGAATAACGTAGGCCAGACACTCCCGAACTGATCTATAAGTTCCCCAGGTCCTCCAATCTCTCCACATTTGGTTCACACTTCTCCATTTGTCTTTTTCAGTCATATCACTATCTATCCTTCTAGCTTCATACAAGATCCGACCTGACTATCCAACATGGGTCTTGGAGTCCTTCCTGATCGCCACCTCTCCGATGTCCCTGGAACATCATTTCTCAATGAGAAGGGTGTCTCTTCGAGCCTAGAGGCGCCTACCGAGAAGAACCATGCCAACCTCAAGCACGATCCGACCGGCAAGATCGTCCTTGTCCCCCAGCCTTCTGACGACCCCAACGATCCCCTCAACTGGCCGAGATGGAAGAAAGAAATGTTCACTGTCTCTATCATTGTCGGCTGCGGCTGTGTCGGTGCTATAGGACCTCTTCTCGGTCCGGCATTGGTACCTATCGCCGAAGAGTTTGATGTTCCGCTTCAGAGGTTCTCCCTGGGATTTACTGGAGCCCTCCTCATTGCTTTGGCGTTCGGTAATTTATTCTGTAACTCGTTGGCTATGATGATCGGCAAGCGACCGGTTTACCTCATCACTGCACTGGGCCTCCTCTGCTCAACGATCTGGACTGCAGTAGCCAAGGACTTTATCTCGCTCGCTCTCTCCCGTGCTATCCAGGGCTTTTGCATGTCCCCTATGGAGGCTCTGGTTCCAGCATCCATCTCTGATATCTGGTTTGTTCATCAGAGAGGACTTCGGAACGCCATTTTTAATCTGGGTGTCCTTGGTGGCATCAACCTTGCTTCGCCTATTGGTCAGTCTTAGTTACTATTGTTCACATCTCATCTGTACTGATATTTTACTACCAGCGGGCGCGATCATCGGGAATTACGGGTACAAGACTTGCCTCTGGGCTATGGCTGGTGCTTTCGGACTTCAGCTTGTACTCACCTTCTTCTTCATGCCAGAGACAGCTTACAAGCGCTCCATCGACTCGAGCATCCCAGTGAGCTCTCAAGGAGAGGGGCCCTCTGCTGCCGATGACAAGAAGCAGTGTATATCTGAAGTTGAAAACACAGCTTCAGCTAGCGATACCGCACATATCCCAGAGCGACATTCCTTCATTCATACACTTCGGCCCTGGAGCGGTTATTACGATTCATCTGGATTCTGGGCCAGTATTTTCGCACCTTTCAAAATGCTTGGTTCACCCGTGGTTATTTGGGGATGCTTCCAGTTGACCATTTGCATGAGCTGGTTGGTGTTCCTTGCATCCACTTTCTCACAGATCTTTACTGGACCTCCATACAACTTCTCAGTTGCCGAGGTGGGTTTGTCGAACTTGTCGTCGTTCGTTGGTACCTTTATCGCGACCGCGCTCGCTGGTGTCATGGTAGATGGGCTGGCCACGTTTATGGCCAGAAGAAATGAGGGTATCTACGGTAAGTTGTTCCTTTCCCACTTACGAGAATAATTTGCTGACAGCCCCTGCTCACAGAGCCTGAATTCCGTCTTCCAATCCTCGTTCTTCTGACTACACTTGGTGGCTGTGGTTTCTTCGGCTATGGCCAGAGCCTTTCAAACGCTGAGCCTTGGCCGATCCCTGTCATCGTCTGCTTGGGTATGATCGCCCTTGGAACCCAATTCGGTATCGTCGGAGTCGTATCTTACGTAGTCGATTCTCATCGTCGTGAGGCTGTCGAAGCATACGCAATGATGAGTTTCGCCAAGAATGTCTTTGCCTTTGGCATGAGCTTCTATATGAACGACTGGGTTGCGATCCAAGGTGTGAGGAATGCTTTCTTCGTCATTGGCGGCATCACCATTGCCGTCACTATGGCAACAATCCCGATGTATATCTATGGAAAGAGAGCACGAAGCTTTGCTTATCGCCGTGGTTTTCTTCTGTAGTACTAGTAGTTCATCAATGTATACTTGATTACGTATCAGCAATCAATCCTCTTATCATTATTATTATCATCGCTCCGGAGGCCAACATGATGTGACTAATGGGCGTTAGTAGCTTTTGATTGATTGCATGATTTCGGAAACTGCGTTATTTCTCCACAAACGCCCATTCCATGACCGGGTCAGGACTCTATACCCACTCCGAAAAATTAGTCACTTTTCGGAAACTCCGCATAGCTCACGTAGCTCTATTCGGTAATAGCCAAAGGCCCATATGGCATACATGTTATACAGACTGCTTACAGATACTTATTAACCACCTGAAACACGGATTGCACTGGCAAAGGAGTTCAGAACAAACCACTTCAGCATAAAAACAAGGACGAAATGGCAGCAACAACTTACGTGGATAATGCACTCAGAGTCGCACACGAAGAGTATTCGAGACGGAATCCACAGTCTTTGAAGGCGCACAAAGATGCCCATGACCACCTACCAGGCGGCAACACCAGGACCGTTCTTCATGTGGAGCCTTTCCCATTGACATGGGCATCGGCGACGTCCAATACACTCACTTCTATTGACGGAGACACATATATCGACCTCCTGGGCGAGTTCAGTGCTGGAATTTTTGGCCACTCGGAGCCAAGGATCGCCGAGGCAGTGCAGGTTGCTCTGTCCAAGGGATGGAACTATGGCGGAAACTCCCAAACCGAGAAAGAGTTTGCACAAAGGGTCTGTCAGCGGTTCGGTCCATCAGGTATCGATCTCGTTCGATTCACCAACTCTGGCACTGAGGCCAACACTACAGTTTTGGGCGCATCCTTGGCCGTCACCGGCAAACGAAAGATCCTCGTCTTCAGTGGCGGATACCATGGCAGCACACTTGTATTCCCCATGGCTCTAATCAAGGGTTCAACCGCGCCCAGCATGAACCTGCCTCACGACTTCGTGTATGCTCCTTATAATAACATCCCGGAGACAGAGGTCGTCTTGGAAGGCCTCCCAAAGGACACCCTCGCGGCGATCCTGGTCGAGCCGGTTCAGGGATCTGCTGGCTGCAGACCTGCGACCAGGGAGTTCCTCCATTTCCTCCGCGACACTGCCGACAAGTCGGGTGCTATCCTGATTTTCGATGAGATCATGTGTTCGCGACTCGGCTATTCCGGGTACAGCGCCACTCAAGGCGTCCGAGGTGATTTCGTCACGCTCGGCAAATACGTCGGTGGTGGCATGACCTTTGGAGCATTCGGAGGTCGCAGAGACCTCATGGAGCTTTTCGACCCCTCCAAGAATCAGCTCTTCCATCCCGGTACCTACAACAACAATGCTCTCACTATGCACGCGGGACCTGTTGGCCTTGATATCTACAACTCAGATGAAGTCGATCGACTGAACAAGCTTGGCGACTATTTGAGGACCAGCGTGCAACGAATCTTGATCGATGAGGGTTTGTATCCCGACACGGTCAAGAACGCTTCATCGACCCTTGTTGAGATTGATAGTTTCCAACGCCCTGTGACTGTCCAACCTGAGGATGACCCGGCTGTTCAACTGGATCTCCCGCCCATGTTTATCACCTCGCGGGGGAGCATGCTCAATTTGCGTTTCTCGGGGCCTGATGCCGCCAAATGGCAAGCGCTATATCACCACCACATGGTAGCCAGAAAAATCAATATTGCCGTGAGGGGCTATACGCCACTCCACCTCCGCGTCACTAAAGCAAACATAGACGACTACACCAAGGCCATACGAGAATTTGTTGCGTTGCACAAAGCTCAATTAATTTCCAAGTATTAGTGCCTCATGCCCCGAAAAGATGAATCTGTATCTAAGTGCTTGAGCTGCTGGTTGGAGTCAGTGACGACCGTCGAGAAACCTGTTAGAGGGGATTGTGTGGTCGCTGTGTATTTAGGAGTAGGATAGATTGTCAAACAAGTTAAAGCTGTTACCCATTCCGAATAGTCCCATTTGAAGTCCTCGCTAGTCTATGAGGGTTCCCCTTCGATGTTATGGTAGGATTTTGACATTAACTACGCCATGCAGCCACAGACCCCCGGTGTGAGCGGGTACAAGGTCAAAATTCTTACCAAGTGTTGTTCCAGTTGAGAATCGTGGCTTAAAGATTGGATCAACACAGAGAACTTGACGTTAGTCACTATATTATAACAACAAGACACACTCATTACACATAGGCATAGGCATGTTTCATTCGAATCGGCTATTTATTTGCCCGGACCCTACCCTGCTTGAACTACAATGAACACAGCTGACGAACATGTTTGAACGGCATGCTTTTTCTCAATGACTACTGGATCAACTCTTTAGCCTTTCCAAGCCCGGCAGCATACGAGCTGCACTTGAACACAAGGGCAAACCTCTTGGCAGAGAAGATGATACGACTTTGCCTCCGGATAAAGAAGGCTTCTCCTTGGTGTAGGGTAACCTTCTTCCCAGTCTCATCTTCCAAGTCGAGTTCTCCTTGGATAATATTAGCATAGCACACGCAAGAAAGGATTCTAGACTCATTTATGCTTACCTCTCACAACAACGCCAGACTCCTCGTGGTCCGTAGGCCCGTAGTAGTCAACCTTGCCGGGGACGATGCGCAAAAAGCCCGCAAAGAGCTGGACGTCTTTGTCTTGCTCCGCAGGATCTGTACCAAGAACACGGCCTGTCAAAGAAGTGAGTACGTGATTGCACGTTGCGATATGGAGAGAGTATTGTTTGATACCATAGTAATGACAGGGTTCAACGAGACCCTCCACGAGTGGGAGGAGGTATTGTTCGTTCTCGGAACAGTGGTCGAAACCCATGGTCAACGGAGGCAAAGTGAAGAATCTTTGATACGAGTGGGTTTTGTTGCAAATAATCTGTGCAATGTAAACTGAGTTGTCGGGTGAACAGCCTTTGTTCCAGGTCTGTATTTTCAGCAGATGCTGCAGACCTTACAAAGAGTCCATTCTCCGCTTTCACTTAACCGGACAGGTAGTGAATATGACCCGGCCAGTTTGACAAGTCCATCTGACTGGTGTCCGGATCTGAACTCAGATGATATCAGACTCCGGACCGGCTGACGCCCAAATGCGGGGAATCGCATAGTCCGGATACTCTTGGCAGTTCCGGATAGAACTCCGGTGATGAGGAGTGCGGGGATTTCGCACCATTCACGTATCATGGTGTTATCGCCCCTTATCAGCGGGCAATTCCGTGCAACTCCAGGCGTGAATCCCAATCTCCCGAGTCAAAGGGTCCGGACCCAGGGGCCTGCAAGCATCCGGACTTTCTGGTCAAGACTCACGAATGATATCCTTTCGATTTTTACCATCAAACGAAATGCAGAGATTAGATAGCGGAATTCCGAATATCCACAGCGCCACAGTCTCAGGCTTTACCAGATGAGAGCTGTCCCTCATACCAAACATCAAAAGATCACACCGGCGCATGTACATGGGAATCTCCACTGGCTTGAAACTACACACCGATTTGTCCGCCTTGTCCCTTCATGTCCATTTCTGTCAAGTCCACCTTCGAAATTCGACCTCTTGTGCATTCAGTAGCCAAAATGCTCTCCCAATCGACGCCCATATTGGACAATGCCGGGCAGTCCACTTTGTCTGACGCTACAGAACGCGTTGTAAGTCATGTCGAGAAGGACCAAGACTGTACGCCGGGGTAGCTAACACCTTTTTAGGTGTCTGAACTTCTTCAGCAGTTCCCAGAACAGGTATTCGAGGAGCATCACCCACAGTACAAAGATCTTCAAAATAGCTACTGGTCCGGGTATCAAAAGCCTCTGAAACCACGTTGCTTCATCCAGCCTCATAGCGCAGAAGAGCTTGGTCGAGTAGTGTCGCTATGCGAGAGAGGGCAATGTCTCTTTGGAGTCAAGAGCGGCGGCCACGGCCACTTCGCGGGGCAGTCCAGCATCGAAGGAGGCATTCAGATCGACCTGGTTAAGCTCAAGACGTTCCTGATAGACAGGAGTAAAGGCACTGTCCTTGTTGGTCCTGGCAATACCTGGGGCTCTGTATACGAGAAGCTACAGAAGGAAGGCTTGATGGTCGTTGGCGGAAGGTCTGCTAACGTCGGCGTTGGTGGGTATTTGATTGGAGGTATGTAACCACAAGGATCCTTTTCAGTCGCGGCATATGCTAATGACATACCCTAGGAGGTATATCTTTCTACGCACAGCGATATGGCTGGGGTATCGACAACGTACGCTCCTTCGAGATCGTGCTCGGTGACGGACGAGTCGTCACCGCGAGTGCACAAAGCGAGCCCAAGCTCTATCGAGCTCTACGAGGAGGTGGCTCCAACTTTGGCATCATAACAGCTTTCGAGTTAGAAGCCTATCCATACAATGGCATGTGGGGAGGTCGCACGATGCTTGACAGCGCCCATTCCAGACAAGCAATCGCTGCTTACGCCGGATTTGTGCAAAAGCAGCAGGCTGACCCTAAAGGCCACACCATCTTTATTGCCACCTACGATGAGGGGCCACTGCGACTGATTCAATACATGGTCTACACAGAACCCGAGAGCGATCTACCGGTATTCGATGATCTTCGCAAGGTTCCAGCCATCGAGTCGTCTCTAGGACTCACCGACTACACAGCGCTGGCACAGAACATTGCCGGTCTGCAAGATGGTGTTGGGTACCGGGCATCTATTTCGACTCTGACTCTCAAACTCGACCAAGACCTCCTCGATTTCGCTTATGACGTTTTCGTTAGCGAGGCCGCGCCCAAGTCCAAGTACATCAACGCAACGATGGAGTTCCACGCCATCCCCCGAACATCAAGTCCCGCTGGAAACATGTTCGGACTTGAAAAGACTGACAAGCCTCTTGTCGCATTTCTACTCATCTTCGTCACCTCGGATGCCCGCCATGATGACGACGTGACTCAAACACAGAAGACGATCCTTACGCGTATTGAGAAGGAGGCCAAGAAGAGAAACCTGTATCATCCTTTCATATTTGCCAACTATGCAGCCCAGTGGCAGAATGTGTTTGACAGCTACGGTGATGCCAACAGAAAGTTCTTGACTGAGGTTGCCAATGAGTACGATCCTGACCGGGTTTTCCAGCGCCTACAGCCGGGGTCGTTTAAGATCAACAGTGCAGGCAGTGTTGGACAGGCCAAGATGTGATTGGGGGATGCTAGCAGGGTTTATGGTGATAGCAGTCAATACATACGAGATGACTAAAGACAATTAATATTCAGCTTGACTGTCAGTGCGCGTTAGATGTCTGTCTCATTTGTTTTACGTATAAAGAACCTCTCAAGTCCATATTGTTATCGAAATCACAAAATCGATAACCTAAATTTCTATCCAATATTAATCCAGTGCTGTCTTCCCGATCTAACTTGGGAATGTTAATCTTATTTCAGATACAGAGGGCTCTAATGATGGCTGCAACGCAACGCCGGCTATGCATTGCCTGTGGTTTTGTTGTACACTTCTTGCGGTTCCCCTTGGTCTTGAATATATCCCCGGGGCCCAAAGACGCAAGTTCCATCTCCGTTAGGCAGTACAGTACGGCGTGATGAGTCACGACATGCAATACCCTATACACTCGTTCATCAACTGCCGGATATTAATTCTCAGTCTAAAACAAACCTTATCTGTTCATACGATAGTAGCGGTAAATACCACGAAATGGCGCGTGCTTATCAGTCTGTTACAGATAAACATTACGTCTCTTGACATACCCTCGCAACCAGCCGTCGCTGCTAAACTAAAGTGGCGTCCGCAAACCCCGGCCTGTGACAAAAAGTCGTAGTGTTCGGAAATTCCGGTCATCAGGCGCAGATTTTGGGTCCACACCAGCAGGTCAGCTAACCCTTTTGGCTGGGATCTAGAACTCTACCGTGAGACGATTGATGTCCGGTAAATTTACATGAAAAGAGTTGGTTGATCTCCATTTCTAGGTCTGCAGAGTCTGGAATCTTGACGAGACGGCATTAATTCAGTAATTTATTTGAGCATCTTCTGTCATTGGCATCTCGACAAACGAGTTCCATCTACATTACTCTGCTACTCAAACCTGGATTTCTCGCAACAATGGGAAGCATTGATCACAACAGCGCCAATGGTGGCGAGCAGGCCTATACGGTTGAGGACAATGTTTTGGGTTATTCGCGACCCCTGCGTGTCATTTGCATTGGGGCCGGCGCTACTGGATTAGACCTTGCGTACAAAGTCCAACGCCACCTCAAGTCTGTCGAGCTCCAGATCTACGAGAAGAACCCAGAGCTTGGAGGCACTTGGTTCGAGAATACGTATGTTTGCTGTATCATTGTCAGCGGGACCTGTGACTGATGCGAGGATATAGGTATCCGGGCTGCGCTTGTGATATTCCCGCGCATATTTACGAGTATGAATGGGCGCCAAACGCTAATTGGTCTCAATTGTAAGCATAATCTCCAAGACAAACAGGCGATATTTTAACCTTGTATCATAGTTACGCCTCGCAACCAGAGATTCTTCAGTATTTACGCGATACTGCAAAGAAGTTCGATCTGGAAAAGTTCATCAAGTTCAGCAATGAGGTCGTTGAGGCTCGCTGGCATGAAGACCAAGGCCAATGGGCGATCAAGATACGTGATCGGTCTACCGGAGAAGTAGCAACAGACTGGTGCCATTTCTTCATCAATGGCGGCGGATTCCTAAAGTAAGATATAGCTTCATTCCGTGATCATCTATTTCGCTTGCTGACAATTCTTAGCAACTGGCAGTGGCCTGAAATCGCAGGCCTTCACTCCTTCCAGGGTTCCTTGCTGCATTCAGCTGCTTGGGACAATAAAGTCGACCTGAAAGGGAAAAAGATTGCCGTGATCGGAAATGGCTCTTCAGGAATCCAGCTCGTGACCGCATTACAGCCAGGTACGTCACATTGAACAACTCCCTTGCATGCTTCGGTATCCTTACTCACTGCCTTGCTTGAACAGTGGTTGCGCATCTCACAACATTCATTAGAAGTCCTACCTGGATCGCCACCACGCTGGGCCAGGATTTCGCAGGCCCGAATGGAGCCAATTTTGACTGTATGTTATGGAAAGCCCCAAGAGAGGTAGTGACTCAAATGCCAATCTGCTCTTACTAATACGTATAAAGATACGGAAGAACAGAAAAAGGAGTTCATGGATCATCCGGAGAAGCTTCTCGCCTACAGGAAAGCAATCGAGGCCAACTTGAACGGTGGATTCTCTTCGGTATGTGACTGACAGGCCAAGACTCTAAGTAAATCTGATCTAACAGCTCTCCTTAGGCGCTCCATGATTCGCCAGAGCAGGCTTCGGCGAAGGAGAACCTGACTAAAATGATGCGAACCCGTCTCGGCAAAGAGAACGCCTTGGCAGATCGTCTTATCCCCAATTTTGGCGTGGGTTGCCGGTAGGAAAACATACCCCAATCCTAAAGTGCCTACGCGGTCTTCTGACTCTACTCTCTGCAACAGGCGACCAACACCAGGCGTTGGCTATCTTGAAGCCCTGACGGAGAAGAACGTGCGTGTAGTGTTCGAGTCGATCAAACAGGTGGTTCCGCAAGGCGTGGAGCTGGTAACTGGTGAAATCGTCGAACTCGATGCCATCGTTTGCGCTACCGGTTTCAACGTCTCCTGGAAGCCGCGGTTCCCAATCATCGGCAGGAACAGCATCGACATGCGAGATCAATGGAGTTCACGACCGACAGCATACTTTTCCATGGCTGTACCAAACTTCCCCAACTATATCCGTGCGTGTTCTTCCCTCGCTTGTAATTCATCTGGCTGACGAGAAATCTACAGTGTACAACGGTCCCAACGCTCCACTATCTCATGGATCTGCAATCCCGAGCATCGAGCACATCACGAAATACGTGATTAAGCTCCTGCACAAAGTTCAAACTGAAGGGTACAAATCAGTTGTGCCGACGCAACAGGCCTTGGACGATTTCATCAACCACGCCGACACGTTTCTGGCTCGCACAGTCTGGAATGCCAAGTGCCGATCCTGGCTGAAAGGCGGTAAGAAAAAGCAACCCACAGTCTGTTTCTTTAACTGACGGTCCAGCAGGAAAGGAAGACGGCCCTGCCTTGGTCCATCCTGGCAGTCGGTTACACTGGTTTCATATGCTGATGAATCCACGGTGGGAGGATTGGGAGTGGACTGCAGTCAACAAGAATAGGTTCGCCTATCTCGGGAATGGCTTCACAACAATGGAGACGCAGGATCAGGACAAGGCATGGTACTTTGGGGACCCAGACCAGGGCTACGAATCCATCATTAATTGAAAGCCGTCTTTTCAATGAGGAGGAATATGCAACGAGATAGAAATGTTGGAAAAGATTGCTCTTGGTGAAATGGAGTCCGTCGCGTGAAGTACTAGAGTTCCCAGTATTCGATAATAATACGCATTCCAATGATTGCCAAACTGCTCTAGGCTTGTTCACAAACATCTTAATTGATACAAGTAATCATGATTACAGTCAATATCAAAAGCAAAAATGAACCTGTGCCGCGATACAGACCAGGATTAATGGAGCCGAATGCTATGAATTGGTAATGGTTATTATTCGTACCATCAAAAACCGCTGACAACACTCACTCGGTTACTCCGTAGTTGATTCCTGTCTATCACTTGCTCATGCCCATGATTCAGTGGCGCTACCCTGGCCCACATAGCTCAAGAGGCTAGACCTCATGTCGAGTAGACATTGATCCTCATGGTCCGTGACCCGGGGTCAAGCTGGGGTAAGTCCAGGCTCAACAAGATAAGCCAGACCCTCACTTGCTCCTAATGAATCTGCCTCTTACGCCCGTACGTATCGGCCTTCGTCATCCGGAGTCCACTACCGGGGCTGAAGATGGGGTTCATCTGCGCCCTCTTGGAACAGTCGCTTCATCAAGATAAGCCAGACCCCGCCCTTTGGCAACGCAACGCTAGACTAGCCTGCCCGCATTTACAATCTCAGGTCTTGGTCCGGGATTTCCGGTCGGATCCTAGCCTTGTTACTGCTTCAACAGTCAGCGAGCGTACTGTATTAGTATGCAGCTTCTCGCTCCAGGGAACATAGCATCATCATTCTTCATTGTTCAGGTATTCATTCTTCACTATGCAGCAGAAAACCACAGTCAAGGGTACTGGCGCTGTCCCGCCGAGCCGGAGCGGTTCTATTGAAATAGGCGCAGTGGAAAGCTATGCGATGGACTTCTCAAAGGACAATGGCACCTCCACCGACGATGCCATCCTGCGTGCTCAGGGCCACAAGGCCGCAATGCCTCGTCTCTTCTCAATCGTTTCCACGATGGGATTGATGTTTTGGTACGCACTCCTGTCATCATTGTGCTCTGCAAAGCTCAGCTAACACAAGTGCCCCAGCATCATGAACGCCTGGGTCGGTTCGCTGGGCACGTTTGGGCAAAACTTGCGATATGGCGGACCTCAGGTGGTCATCTTTGCGGCTTTGGCCGCCGCCTTTGTCCAATGGATAGTGACGCTAGGCTTGTCGGAGCTTGCTTCTGCCTTCCCGAGTGCAGGGGTAAGTTCCCAATCAACCACTTGATGCTTTTGAATGCTGACTTTGGGTCAAATAAAGGGTCAATACCATTTCATGTACATCCTCGCCCCCGAGAAATACAAGCGGTTCAGCGCTTTCATCATTGGATGGATGTCGGTCCTGGCTTGGTGGTTTGCTACATGCGCTGGCCTTTCGCTGGTTGCAGTTTCGAGCACTGGCCTGGCCGCCTTTATTCACCCAAGCTACACACCCAAGAACTGGCACATCTACTTGTGTTATCTTGGAGTGGCTTCCATCTCAGGTGAGTGCGCAATCTCGAGCTTGTCGGCATCTATGCTAAACATCATGTATAGTATTCCCCATATTCGCGTTCCCGAAATCGGTTCCAAAAATTACAACTGGCTCCATGTACCTTAGTCTGGGAGGTTTCGTGGCCTGGTTCGTCGTGCTGTTAGCTACGAAATCGCGGACCAATGATGCCTCGTTTGTTCTCGCGTCAGACCAGGGCAGCAGTGGCTGGAATTCAGGAACGGCTTGGATATTAGGCATTACCAATGCCATGTACAACTACGGAGGATCAGATTCACCCATCCACATTGCAGAGGAGATGCATAGCCCCGGGCGAAAGTTGCCAATTGTTATGTGGGTTACAAAGATAAAACAGGTATTGCTGAGCAGCGAGTGGCTAATATCTGCGACACAGGAACTCTACCATGCTCATCGCCGTCTTTACCGCCGTGCCCATGATGGTGGCTGCTATGTTCAAGATAACAGACGTGGAAGCAGTCATGAACTCTGGCTTCCCAGCCGTTGAGCTCTTGTATCAGGCGACTGGTAATCGTAACTTGACTATAGTTATGGCTGTTTGGTTGATCATTGTATTCGCCTGTAAGGCTCCCTTGTTTGAGGTCATCAGCTCCCTATGCTAATAGATGTATAACAGCTTGCATGCCTCCCCAGTTCATCACCGCCGGCCGCGTCACCTGGGCCTTTGCACGAGATAAAGGCACGCCCTTCCACGAATTCTTCTCGCACGTCGATACGAAACTCGAGTTCCCTGCGAGGGCTACATTACTGGCACTGGTCTTCATCTCCTTGTATGGCTTGATATACATGGCTAGTTCAACGGCATTTAATTCCGTCATCACGTCTGCCGTTCTCTTTCTCAACATCACTTTGGCAGCACCTCAGGGAGTACTTGTACTTCGTGGTCGGGAAAAGGTACTTCCAGGGCGGCCTTTCAAACTCGGATACGTCGGTTATTTCTGCAACATCTTCTCTGTGCTCTGGGTTACCGTTCTGGTGGTCCTGGTTTGCATGCCTCCATCGGTGCCCGTCACTGTTGCATCGATGAATTGGACCTCGCCAATCCTTGTTGGGCTATTCCTTCTTATCATCGCTGCGTGGTTTGCTTTTGGAAAACAGTTTGAAGGACCCAATATCGATTGGGAGATGCTCAATCAGGCAAACGAACAGCAGTCTGAGTTGCACCTAGGACGCAAATCCCATTCCTAAGGTCTGTTCTACTGATCAGGAACATAGGCTTCATGGGTTGTACGAATTCATGGGTGCAACAGCTTGATGGTTTTCGAAGGCGAGAGATACGCGCTGATGTTGTTGTATTTACTCTGTGTATAGTTCTGATATAATAAGTATGTGCTACTGTAATCAATCAGCCATGTCTTAGCGTTATTTTGCTACATTTGCCTCCTCTCTATCAAAGAATTCGAAGCTGGTGATGGTTTCAGTCATAGGAATGATGTCTTTCACCACATGCGCGAAGTCTCGGCCTTGGCCTACTTACTCCAACGGACTTACTCAATGACGCACCTGGACCTACGTGTCTCTGGTGATGGACATCGTGACGAACAGAAGAGAAATTGGGAGACAAGATATTGATTATATAACATCAACGGTTGGAGTGCATGGCAAGCAAGCTAGAACCCTACACAGAACAGTAATGTCCCTCCCAAGTAGCTGCCATGTGTCTCGTGCGTCCACTTGCATGGCTCTTGCACTGACTGAAGCTCACAGCCACAAGTCTAAACTACCAAAAGCCTATCTGGGGAGTCTGAACACACGACTTATAGCTCTGGATTGTGGTTGAATGTTCCGGTAAAAGGATTGCCAAAGAAATCAGCTATGTCATACCCAGACTCTGGCAGTGTCATGTACAAAGAAGAACTCGCCACTGGGAAATCGAGGAAGCTAAGTCCCTCAGACATGTCGTCCTGGTCCATGTTGTTCATCTGAGAATCGTCAAATCGTTTGTCATGACGTGAAGGGTGAGGAGGAAGGTTGGGAAGAATCTCGACGATAAGAATGGAAACAAACATACCACGTCATTGGTGCCTGTGGCCGACAGTTGCTCCAAGTCATACTGTAACACAAGATCAGACCTCTGCATAGCGGCAAGACCGCCATCGAGTGCTCCTCTACGGACGCTAGGTCCTGCCATGGTCACGGCATTAGCCGCATTCACTTGATCTCCAGTAAACGACTCGACGTAGAGGCGAGCGATGGAGGTAAATTCCGCAACTTTGGCATCATGAATGGTGCCCTGAGCTAAAAGATCGAGTCTGGCGTAGTGAGCCGCGACTATGTCGAGGTATGATAGGTTCTTTCTGGTCTCAGAATGTAGCGGGTTGTGAATGACAAAGTCGAAAACGATGAACATGGCCACCATGGGCATTACTCCAATTATCCTGTAGGCAAAAGCACTCGCGTTAGTTTAGTTGTTAGATGCCACTTTGTCTTGCCACTTACCAGACGGGAGTGAAAGGGTTCATTGCTATCAAATAGGTTGACTCAATAACCGATCGTGCTGACAGTAATAAGCACTTTGTGCTTTCGGATCGTCGCTGTGACCCTTCGTACGGGCACAGGTGGAGGGTCATTCTTGATAAGCAAATCCTCAGATTATAATATGAGAAGTGGATTCTTAAAGCCATTTCCTGCATGTACAGAGGACTTGATCGATATTGTTGTAGAGATGAGCCTGGACGTAGGCTCTCAGGAATCGAGGTCAGCCATAATTGCAATTCATCATTGATCCGGTCCATTTGTACGAATCGTTCTTGTGCTGATCTCAAGGTAGCAGTTACTGAGAATAGCGAATCGTATGCTTTGGATAGGATCCTCGAGTAGCGTGCCCAACAAGGAAGCCAAGCAAACTTTTCGGCACCAGAGGTCAACTCTGTGGGAAGAGGACAGCTGATATCCATGTCCGAGATTAACTGTTGTTGAATATTTAGCAAATTAGTTCACTTCAATGTGCAGAGTTGACATACGGAGGCGTTGCTGGAGTTGAAGGCGTATTCTTTTTCCAGGCAGTAGACAACCCAAAATGCCCGCCTACCTTCTTGGCGTGCACCGTAGTCCAGGTTTCTTTTGTGCAAACCCAAGGTCATAATTGTTCTTGCTGCCTCTGAGATACATAATGTCTCAATCTGAAGACTCGAATAATTGAGGGCGAATACTGCCTGGAGCCAAGTTCAGTCAATGGTCAACATATATCCGTGCCCACTTACCATTGCCGCCATTGCCTACCGACATTAGCATCTAGATTCAAGCTTCTTACTAAAGGTATGGACTTACCTGCGCCTTGAGCAAGGAAGCCTTACATATTAACACATCTTGGAAATGTCGAAATGCGAGTCTGAAGTAGTGCCACGCTAGGCCCTTTCCGGGTTCAAAGGAACCTCCGTCGTGATACATACATCCCAGGCTTAGGACAGTATGATATAGAGCTAGCCACGTCTCATGAGTTGAGTCTGAACCTTGAGGTTGGGTACACGAGACTCTCTCCTCAAACGTAACTCGGTCCAGGAACGGATAAATGGGGTGGACTTGCTCGAAATAAGCTATATTCTAATTAGCATCAAAAGGCAATGTGAATCGTTCATCACATGATGCTCATACATCGTATGTACTGAGATCGATGCTCCGGAGAGTCGTTGACCTCATCAGGCGGTCCATAGGGCTGAAGGGAAGCCTCCCAACGGCCCTGCATTTGTGACTCTAACGTGTTAACGAGGGTTTTGAGCTTGTCATGGCCAAGCTTCAAACAGAGATTATGAACAGCATGGTCGGAGAAGAATGCTAGACTAGAGCTCGGAACTAATCTATGTTAGCATCTCTTGGGATCATTCAGAGCGCTTTCATTTCACTCTAGACCTACCATGCTCAGTTACTTGTTGTCTCGACACACTGTAGCAACCGGCGGTATACCTAGCTCTCTCCTCTTCAGGGGTTCCTATTTGTTCTAGAGAAAAGAGTATCCTGTCAACATACAATGATGAGTCCAATCTGCCATCCGCCGACTCCGAGGCCACTTGGGTTCTGGGCACAGGCTGCGTAGACTCAGAGGCGCTCGGTGAATTTGTAGGGATTGGCGGTTGAGCAACAACAGTTATTTGGTCATCGGCGTCGCTTCTTCGCGCCTCAGTGGGTGTTGGAGATGGAGCAATTGATGCTCGACGGTGAGCATTTCCAGCATTTCTGGCGGACCTTGTTGTGTGAGTTTTTCGTGCTTTTGTGGGCGAGTAAATGCATTTCAGTCCTCGTTTCTAATACATTCATGTCAGCCACGTACAAATATTGAGTCCTACTAGTAGGAAAGGTATTTGCATACGTTGCATAACGTGCACGCTTCATCTTGCGGCTGACTTTCTGTGACTGATAAGCATCGTGGCACCAGAAGGAATAGCCAGCTTTGACTAACTTAAACAACGCACTTTCCAGGCTCTACAGTTATCACACGTGCTGAGATATTTCGTCGGGCGTATACTCTCTGTAGTGCTTGACGGTGAAGACATGTTGGATTAAGAAAATTATAAGGGCATTGATAACGGTTAATAGGTATGAAGAGGTTCATGACGGCTTGCGAAATGCGGGGAAATTTGTTTTTCCGTAGCCTTCGGTTAAACTATCGGCAGATTTCAACCTCTTACTTATGTTCTTATCTTATCTGTCTGCCTGATTTTGGTCTTTTAGCGCGAACTATGGTATAAGGGAATCTGCCTTGTCTGCCTCTCGATATAAGCCCAATTGTGTAACCAGTATTGCAGTATTAGAACAAAAGTCAGCACTTCCCCTGCCACTCTACCCCGCAGACCTTTTCATCCTTCTTTTCCAAAACGCATCAAATTTGATATGAGTGACCCATTCTCTATTGCCACCGGCGTCGCTGGTCTCATTTCGCTTGGAATCACTGTTTGCGATGGTCTTCATACCTACTTCAGCGCCATCAAAGACAGGAAGGATGATCTCGCAATTGTCACACAAAGCCTAGCCCTTTTCAAATTCCATGTTTTCGCTGTCCAATCAAGTGCATCAAAGCTTGGCCACCGTCATTCTCCAGCCATCGATGGCTTACAACTGAGCCTGATAAATTGCGAAATGCAGCTAAAATGTCTTGAAACATTGCTCAATGAATTGATGCCTACCCAAGATCCGTCACTGGTCAAGGAGATTTGGAGAAAACAGAAAATCATCGCGCGATATCCTTTTGATCGCAAGAAGCTGGTGCAGCTGGAAGAGTATCTCTCGCGAGCAAACACGACTCTGAGTAGCTTTATACAAGCCCTTAACCTGTGAGTGACCTCCGGGGTTACTTAAAAAAAAACACAAGTACACTAAAGAAAGCAAGCGACATAAATATCCGAATGAGTGACGAGTTGGAGACTTTTAGAACATCTCTAGAAGCACTAGACATCAACACACAGACCACGTTAAGAACGATCACCACCAGGCTCGACGTCATTCGCCCAAAAGTGGAACCTAGCACTGTTCAACTTGTTCCCTCTAGAACCGAAGATATCACAGCCTCTGGGAGCAATGCCATTGTCTTGGATCAGACTGCCGTGGTTGTGGCAAAGACGAAGACTTCTTTCCCCGGAAACGAACGATCTATTGAAGACCTCAACAACGCCCACTCCACGCCTCATTATCTGCAAAACGCCGAGCTCGAAAGAAGACTGTGTGAAAATCTAGCAGACATGGATTGTACCTGTGGAACTTCAAACAGGGAGAGCAGTCATCGTCCTGCAAGTCGCACGTACCGATTTTGGGGGGGCCTGACAGTCTCAAGACAAGGACATGTACGAGCAAATCATCGGCCGGGGTGCATTTTCTTTCGAAAGTCCAAGAGAAATATCTCAAGAACTTCGGTGACATACTTTGGGCTTCTTTCCTTCTTTTCCCAGTCTTTTACCGTTTCTCTCACGCAAGAATACCCCGGTGGGCCATACGGTGTCTCTTTTGGATTGCAGGCCTGTAACATTGTTGACAGCAGCCCAGCTTTGGGCTTGTTTGACATGCAATCACAAAGAAGCCGCCAGATCTTCAATCCTTACATGAGCAGTAGTGATTTAGATCACTTGGCTGACACTGTTATTAAAGAGCTAAGAGCTATCTACAGATCCGGAAACGCATCTTCTTTTGATGTTGACCAAGAGGGTAATAATGTTGCTCACGTATGCTTGAAAGTGAGTCCGCTGCTGTTTTATCTATTCCTGGTTTGTTGATGACCTCGATCTGACGCATCTATAGGCTTGCCTGAGATATTTCGATCCTAAAAAGCCACAGGACTCGAAAGGTATTGCACTTGATGTTATTTGCAAGATTCTACGCTATCTAGCCGATATCGGTGTTCACATTACAGCATCGAATTTTGATCAATTGTAATATCCAAGTCAGTCCAGATTCTCATACTGATCTAACATAAATTAGTAACGTGTTAACTCTATCAATGATGTACCACCATCTCTGGATTCTCCCGAGGGTCTATAAACTGGTCATGAGCCACGACTCAAACTTTTACGACACCGAGTTGGCTCATAACGGACATGAGTCTCTATATCCTCCCAGGGTATTTCAAAGGCAGTTGGATATCTTCTGTGAATATCCCGAGATATGTGAAGGTTATACTACTATTATCTACATTACACTAATGACCAGAGTACTGATGTTTTATTGTAGATGTTGGATTCTCAGAGCTATTTCTAGCTGTTATTACCAAGGATCACCGAAGACTTGAAGCCATCCTGGCAAAAGAGGATAGAATTTTAAACTTTTCGCAAGCAGATCTATATGGACGCAACATATTACATGCAAGCTACAATTGGCCTGATGGACTGAGACTCCTCTTACAGCGGCAAGATGCCCGACCCTTGATGGAAATAACCTCAAAATCATTCCCCCCTCTCAGTCCTCTGGACTATGCTCTATCCTACAGCAAGATATACTGCAATGCTCCAGACCAGTGGACAGAATGTGATGACTGTACTTGCTTCGTTGCGGTCCAGCTCCTTCTGGAAGCCGATTGCAAAGTTACCATCACTTACAAACGGCCGGAATCCCTAGCTAGTTGCTCCTTGAAGGCCCGAAAATTGTTCTTCCATCATCTCAAAGACAGACGTCAGCGACTGCGGAATGTTGCTCTCAGCATCCTTCCTGAAAAGGTCCTGCGTCAATATGGAGTAGCCACGAGCCCCTGGCCTGACGAGACTGCTTTCATACTGTGGAGCGAACTTCAGCAAATTCAAGATCAGCGAGATCGTCGAGTATGGCTTCCTGATAGCCTCAACCCTGGCGACAATGGATACTACGAACCCAAAAGCCTTTTCGAGTTTCCTCAGCACCTACAGGTCGCAGAGCTAGCACTCGACTACGGTTTCTCACCTCGGGATGAAAATGGTGTTCCATCACTTCTGTCTAGCAGATGCATCATACCGAATCATATGACTCTAAATCCAGTAGGAGAGGTTTCCGCAAAATATCTAGATTGGTTACTCCGGCACAACCTAAAGCTAGACCATTCAGTAGAGTCCTTTCAACTTTCCTTTCTTCATCGCATTGCATTCTTCGTTGGGAAGCTAATTTTCAGAAAATTATATTTATCCGAACTGCAGAGTTCAAGGACATTACTACCAGCCATATGCGACAACAAAACTGAGTGTGAGATTCCATGTCCATGTTCATCAGGCATATTTACCCGACCTTTGGCACATATCTTGCCTGCAATGTTACGGCATCGAGTTGTTGACAGTCAGTTCATATCCTTCTTTTCGCACATAGAAGAGCATATTGAACTTGTGGTTAGTTGCTTCGACTTGTTGAAGTTTTCAAAATGCAGCTCTGAATATGTATACATGGCGAAGTGTGCAATTCATATCCTGACCATGATGTGCTTGGAGATAAGGCACCTGCCAATCTGCCTAACTGAAGGCTATGGTTACCTAAAGGTTACGGAGTTCAAAGAAGAAGAATGGAAGGAAATATTAGACGAAGACCGAGAATTGATCGATCAGCTGGAAGCACTTGACGAAGAGTTTGGGGACGTTTTCAATCGCCAAAACGTCTCGATCGCAGAGTTTCTTTCGGGCTACTGGTTAACAAGAATAGAACAGGTCCTCGCAGAGTTGAACAAACCCCTATCTGATGACGATAGATGTAGTCTTTTGGAGGCCGGGGTGGTGCTGAACAAGGACGGGATTGGTCGTTCTGACTGTCGTACGCAGTGGACAGAATGGACTTTAAGGCCAGGTAGCTAGCTTCATTGGGGATAGACGAAACTGGTGAAAAGGCAATGTATCTCAGACTGGTCGTGATTCAAGAATGCCAGCTTTATATTAAAGACTCTAGGTCACGCCGCAAACTCGATAACTAAGTGATATCGTCGCGAGCCGTCGCTAATATATACCTAAGTGTAACTTAGCTACACACTCAATATTCCATTCCCTTCCATTTCCCTCTGCTACCTTGCCTCTTCCTTCTTAGTTATATTAATATTTATTCCTGTATCCATTTCCTTCAGCCTGTAATAAATTAAACATTAGCACTATCACGTAATATAGTTACCTTGATTAACTTAGAACAAATTACTACTTTATAATATAAATTATAACATTTAGTTATTAGCTCAGAGAACTTATAATTTACTATACCTTATTATAAAATCTATAGCTTAATAGCTTGTATTATGTGCCTAGCTAGCTATAAAAGCAGGTTGCTTAGGTTTGGGCAGGTTCTATTAAAAGTTAATATATAACATAACATGGCCAGAAAACGCCAGACTGCCCAAAACCCAGAATATTCCCAATTAGAAGCAGGAAATACTGTTATGTCGTATTATTTGTCTCAGAACTCTTTAATTATAAGTAAATAACTATATTCTATTCTAGCTAAGTGTGAGCACCTAATGCGCAACTTCGGAGCCGCACCTCATCTCAAATAATATAAAGATTATTGCCAACCTAACCCCTCAACGACACACCCACTCGACGAATCAATCGTGGCCTCAATCAATTTTCTGCTCATGTCTCTCGCTGCCTTACCCAGATCACACCAGGATCTCTGACCCTACAATTGGCTCGGTTTCCCGCAATCTTGAAGACGCAGAGGAATTCGTGTGGTGCAGTCCAGCAAATTTCCTTAGTAGCGAATATACGACCAACATCAATTTGACATGACGCGTAGTCGTCACGATATACTTTGCGTCCCTTGTTTTGTTGACTCATTCCTGCAAAATAACAGAAACGGGCTTCTCGATTACACATAACGATTTGCGCCTCGTGCAATAGCTCGATACCGCAAGTGACACGAAGGATCAATTAGTTACCCTATCTACACAAGAGCCATGTGCGTGGGGTACAAGCACATTCAACTGCGCTTGGTAGCAAGTATTATAGTCTACTGCTTATTGACAGGCAGAAGTTGGTGATGAACGGGCCGATATGAAAATCCCATGGTGGCGATACCACTAACGTTAGATTGGGCACTGTTTTTCAAGCCACAGCGGTAATCAGACCAGTATCATGTCAGCGAAATCTGAGCTGAAAGTTGTATCTAGATATTGATGCTAGCTGACAAATTACGTGTCTTGGAGAAACACTCTCAGTACACAGGAGTAAACCAGTTACCGGTGCGGCATCATTGATCACTCATATGTCGCATAATCAACAGATGTAGTGAGAGTGTTACAACGTATTGTTCACTGTGCTTCTGGGCGTTTCTGCTTACCCGTCTTTGAGCACATGTAACATGATGTTCCCCAACTTATCATTACCCGGACACTCAAAATGCTGGTGAGTCGCGAGACACCTTTGGGAAGTGACAGCAATATGACAGACTAGTGACACTTCAACTGGCGGATCATATGATACACGGGGAATCTCAGGAATGGTCGTCATCTGGAACACCATTATTTATTGGCATTGGTAAACCTGAATCTTAACGCTTCTGAGACAACACAAGACGCAGGTTCTCAGTTCACAATTTGGAGACTGAAACCACTTACCTCAGACAATAATCAATCATGAGTGACGACTGGATCGCCGAGCCTCTCGTTCTCGATTTTGAGCATCTTGCTCGAAGCGACGTCGGCTTAGTCGGTGGCAAGAACTCCTCTTTGGGTGAGATAATTCGTGCCCTCGGACCCGAGGGAATCTCCGTGCCATCAGGCTTCGCGACATCATCCTATGCCTACTGGCACTATGTCGACGCCAACAACATCCGGGGCAAGATCGATGAACTCGTCGACCAATGGCAGTCAGGCCATAAAACTCTTGCTGAGATATGCCACGCCATACGCGCCCTTTTCCTGCGCGGGACATGGCCAGCTGATACTGCAGAAGCCATATTGTCTGGATATCGCGACTTGTATGATAAAGTCGGGGTTGATGATGTGAGCGTCGCAGTGCGATCAAGCGCGACGGCCGAAGATCTTCCCGATGCGAGCTTCGCTGGACAGCAGGAGATTTACCTGAATATCCAGGGAAGCGAGGCGCTGCTTGATGCCTGCAGACGATGCTATGCTTCACTCTTCACAGACCGAGCTATCAGCTATCGCCATACTAAGAAGTTCAATCATGGAAACGTGGCTCTCTCCATTGGAATCCAGCAGATGGTTCGCTCTGACATCGGCGGCGCAGGTGTCATGTTCTCGATCGACAAAGAGAGTGGCTTTGACAAGATCGTTCTCATCAACGCTGCATGGGGTCTTGGTGAGAACGTCGTTCAGGGTGCTGTCAACCCAGATGAGTACCAGATTTTCAAACCTCTCTTGTCTAATGAGAAGTTCTCGCCGATCTTGAGCAAGAAGCTCGGCGACAAGGCCATCAAGATGGTGTACGGGGATAAGGGCGTGCCAACTCGCAATATTCCTACATCTAGGGCTGAGCGAGCTTCCTATGTTCTCGAAGATGAAGAGATTCTCCAGCTGGCACGATGGGCGTGTCGTATTGAGGAGCACTACAGCTGCCCAATGGATATGGAGTGGGCCAGAGATGGCTCTTCTGGCAAACTCTACATCGTGCAGGCCAGGCCTGAGACTGTGCAGTTTCGTCGAGACACAGCTGCCTTCAAGACCTACAAGGTTGGTGAACGCGGCCACACTTTGACCACCGGTCTGTCTATTGGTGACAAGGCACTTGCTGGACGTATCTGCCTTCTCACCTCGATTTCAGACATGGACAAGTTTCTCGACAGGTCGATCCTGGTGACTGAGTCTACGGACCTAGATTGGATGCCTGTGATGAAGCGAGCTGCTGCTATCGTCACCGACTACGGTGGTAGAGCCTCCCACGCCGCGATTGTGAGTCGGGAACTGGGTGTTCCAGCGGTTGTTGGTACTGGAAATGCAACCTATGTTCTGCACACTGGACAAGACGTCACCGTGTCCTGTGCAGAAAGCGAGTCCAGCCTTGTCTACGATGGAATATCGGAGATCACTACCGAGATGGTCTAAATATCTGATCTCCCTTCCGTCCGGACAAAGATCATGTTTAATCTTGCCAATCCCTCAGCTGTGTACCGCTGGTGGAGGCTGCCAGTTGATGGCATTGGACTTGCCTGTATGGAATTTGTGGTCAGCAATTCTATTCGGGTCCATCCCATGGCTCTTATCCACTTTGATTACCTTGAGAATGAAGCAGCTAAGAAAGAGATCGCTGATCTTACTGTAGGCTATGCTTATAAGCCTGATTACTTTGTAGATAAGTTGGCCTCTGGCCTTGCAACACTTTGTTCTGCTGTCTACCCCAAACTAGCCATTATCAGGATGAGTGATTTCAAGACAAGTGAGTATGCTCGACTGATAGGCGGTGCTGAATTTGAGCTTAAGGAGGAGAACCCCATGATTGGATTTCGCGGAGCCTCGCGTTACTACTCACCTCGTTATAAGGAGGGCTTTGCCTTGGAATGCCGTGCTGTTAAAAAGGTTCGAGAGGAAATGGGACTCACTAATGCCGTCGTTATGATTCCCTTCTGTCGAATAGTCAAAGAAGCACGGAAGGTGCTGGACATGATGGAACAGAATGGTCTAAAGCGAGGGGAGAAAGGCCTCATGGTTTATGTAATGTGCGAGATCCCCTCCAATGTGATCCTGGCCTCGAGCTTTATCCAGCACTTTGACGGCTTCTTCATTGGGTCTAACGACCTGGCTTAGCTTACCCTCGGTGTGGACCGTGACTCTGGGGAGTTAGCTAGTTTGTTCGACGAACAGGATGAGGCTATTAAATGGATGATTGCCAGAACCATTGAAGTTGCTCGCCGAGAGGGCTGTAAGATTGGTCTTTGTGGTGAGGTACCAAGCAATTATCCTGAGTTTGCCAAGTTCTTGGTGAATGTGGGAATTGATTCGATCTCTGTTAGGCCGGATAGTTTTGTTCAAGTTATGAAACATGTAGTGACTTGTGAGAAGGGCTTGTAATTATTTATTAGGCTATGGTTAGTGCTTCTGAAATTGTATCCTTTTCATGGGCCTGTGATTCGACCTTACACATCAGATACGACTGAATACTACCGGCGGTCTTACTTTGTATGTGCCTTTGTAAAGATATCAATAGCGAGAGTTATCAGTATCAAAGAACGTAGAAGTGTTCAAACAAAATAAGTTTCGTTACAGGTTGCTAAGAATTCCTCACAAGGGTACTTACTTAGACCGCGATACGAGAAAACTAATAAGAATGATGGAGACTATTGACCATAAACTTACAAACGCCAGCAATGATCACCACCAGTCTCTCTGAACCGACTCAACACTGGCTTTCAATAGCTCCCCTGACAACTTGACCGCAGCGCTCTCATCTTCGTTCTTCGCCAGTGGAACTGAATTTAGGACCCCTTTCCTCCCAATGACGGCTGGCAAGCTGAGACAGCAACCATGTTCCTCTTGGAAGTGACTGACTGGGTACATTTCATGCTTGTCTAGGATAATGGAACAACACAGGTTAGCAGCGACGGAAGCTATTCCGAAAAGCGCAGATCCTTTTCCCAGACTGATTTGATTCGATCGATGCTTGTAGATGAGTTCAATCCTGCTGCGATCGATAGCGTCCAGCATTTTCACATCCTGGATGGGGACCGCGCCAATAGTTGCTGAGGACCAGGCGACAACTTGATCTTCTCCATGACAACCTACAACGAATGCATCTACAGTATATGGGGACACCTATGATGACCGTGTATTAGAAATTGTGTAGCTCAGATATCACAGCACCCACTCACCAGAGCACGAGAGGCAACCATGCCTCGAAGTCTGTAAGTATCGAGAGCGGTACCAGTGCCAATTACCTGAGATGCAGGAAGTCCCGACATATTTTTGGCGAGAGATGTCAGTAGGTCAACTGGGTTTGCGACAATGAGCAAGACGGTGTCAGCTCGGAAGGGCTTCATCGCCTCCATCACCCCACGTAACATTGAGGTATTCCGAGACGTATATTCAGCGGTCGTCTGACCTTTGAGGGAACAATAAGCCTACATCTTACTTGAATGAATGGACACGTACCAGGCATGTGTTTTGTTGCAGCGGTTATGACCACGAGATCGCACTGAGCAGCCTCATGGTACGTGGCTGGACGGACTCGCGTACTGCTGTTAGTGCTGTAAGTTACATCGCCGAGGTCTTCGATCTGGGCATTTCTGACACTTAGATCGAGGTCGACGAGGAGCAGCTCGCTCACCATGGAATTCAACGTGAGGTTGTAAGCGACGGCACCACCGACTTCGCCGACGCCTACAATCGCCACTCGAGATGCTGAGCCCATTGTGCTTTATCCGGATTGCTGGAAATATTACTGACCCCGCCCTCTGTGCATTGACAGTACGCCGCGATTTATAAGACCTCCGGGATCAGTTGAGGATTGTGGCGTAATTAGAGTTTCTGGTGTTCTGATTATGTACTGATGCTCGATATTGCTGATTGTCAGAGTAGCATTGAAGTGTCACGCCACAACGAGAGACTTGATGTGACAATGACTAGAAACTTGCTCGCAAGATGGTATCATCAAATCAGATCATAGCCCGTCGCTCATGTTCTGATGGAGGTTATAAATCGAATTGTAAAGGTCTTTTGATAGCGGCTATGTTCGGTTGCTATTTTAGCCGAGGTCACTGATCTGACGGCTCCATTAGCTTTATTCGACGTTGTCAGCATGTTGCTATTTTGATGCATCTCGGAATCACTTCACTTTCAAAGTCCACCTCGTGATGGGAGTCCTGCACGATAGGTGTTGTCAAGTTCTAATATCAGTGTCATAAGAACGTGGTCATAGAGGCTGTGCAGTTTTCTTCACCGTATAAAGATACGAGATGCAATTTATTCGAACATAAGACACCTAATCCGAAGCCATCTTGACCCTCATCATCAACAACATTCACTCAACATAATAAGAATCGTAGCACTCGTTATACGTCAACTACAACTCTCATCATGAAGCTTATCCCTCTTGTCACCATGGCTGCCTTTGCAGCAGCTACCCCTGCCCCCAAGGGCTGCACGCCTGGAACCTACTCGTGCACGGCCGACCTCAAGGGCTGGCAGGTCTGCAATGTCGACCGTATCTGGGTGGTAAGCATCTCCGTCTCCTAGCGGCGCGCTAACAAGGGAGAGAAAAACTAACTGGCGTGCGCCTTTCCTTTTAGTTCGCCGGTGCTTGTCCTCCAAAGACGGCTTGCCTGTTCAACAAGCAGAATGGTTCGCCGTACTGCGTGCCCCCTGGCTTCCACTTCTAGGCTTTTTTCCTTCATTGGTCTTTCCGATATTTGAAGTTGGAAGTTGATCACAGTGCGATATATGAACGCACTGGTGGACGTATCTTTTTTAGTATTAACCCTTATGCTTGCTAGTAAGGCTTACTAATAGGTCTTTATAAATAGCTTTTTTTTTAACTTATACTTATTATATAAATATTAATAATATTCTTATTTCTTTTCTTATTATTAGCCTTATATAAAGCTATTAAGCTATTAATTATAATTTAAAGGCCTAAATAATACAGCCCTTATAGGTCTTTAATATAGAAATTAAGAATAACAAAACTTTACTTATCTTAATAATATAATTATTATCTTAATTAAGTAATATATATACTATTTATAAGTTTACCTCTTAGTAACTATAGTAAAATCAAAATATAATAATTAAAACTAAAGTTAAGTTAAATAATTTTAATTATTTATAATTATTTTAATTAATATAATATAACTATAATATTAATTAAAATAATATAAAACTACTTTAATATATTAATTTAAACTTTAAATAAAATATTATAATTTAATTTAGCTAAAAAAAAAAAAATATTAATAGCTTTAAACCGTAAATTAAATTTACTTACTATAATTCATAGTAGTAGTGCCGCCACATAGTCAGTATTGTAGATATTGTTGCAAAGTGAGCTATATATAATAGAATAACCTAATTGTGCCTAATAAGTGGCGCGCCTTGCTTTTGGCTCAATTGGCTATTCAACAGATTCTGGTGGTGTTGGAAGTACTTCAAATCTAAACTGTATATAGGGTCCCGATAGTTCGCTAGGCTTCGCCGATTCATTAGCTTTAGTACTCCTAAAATCTAAATACTTATTAACAACTTTATCTGGCTTTTCATCTACTAAATAAGTCTATTATTAGCTAGGCTAAGATAGCTAAAATAAAATTAATTCCTTAATTTATTTCTTAATTACTACTAGGTCTTCTATATATAGGTTATCCTAAAGGGTTACTATATTTCTATTAAACTATTACTACTTATTAAACTTAATATCCTATATTATAAATACTTCCTTATTTAATAAGTTCTAGATCCTATAGGAATTACTTAATATATATCCTACTAAGTACCTAATCTATACCTTTAGAGCCTAATAGTATAGTCTATTTAGTTATAGTTATATATCCTTTATAAGTATAAAGGCTTTATATCTATATACTTAGAAGTATAATAAATCTAGCTTTACTAACTACTTAGCTATATAAGCTAGATAGAAAATCTTATAAGACAATTTATAATATTACTAAACTAATAGTATATAGTTATAAAGGTAGGTTATTACCTTAATTAATTCTAGCTAGAGATATTCTAGGATCTTTATTTCTACTCTTATTACTCTACTTTTCTATATAATAACTACTATTACTCTTTCTATATTCCTATTTTAGGCTTATATATTTAGAGTAAATAGTTTATATTATATCCCTTATCTAACTATCTTAATATATACTTATAGATAAGTTATTATAATCTTATTATTATAAAAACCTTTACTTTCTTAGAATATTATACTTTTATTATTTTTAAGAACCTATTTACTACTAAGAGAATAATAAAGGTTATTTAATTAGTTATATAATAATCCTAAGTAAAACTAAATACTCTATCTATAAATATCTATACTAATATATATCCTATATACTCTAGTTTTATTAGGTAAAAATCTAGAGCTATTTAGTCTCTAGGATTTACTATTTATATAGATTCTCAAGAAATATAATATACTAGTTAGTAAGCTTTTACTACTCTATATATATTATAGTTAATAGTAATTATTTATTAAGGTCCTATTAGAATTTCTATTTTTATCTATACTCCTTAGGTAGATATGGCTAGATATTAGAGAGCCTCTGGCCCTAGGTGGCCTAGTCTTAGATACTAAAGTATAGTATTCCCTTTTAGTAGTTTTCTTTAGGTCTAAGTTATATATACTTATTTTCTTAAAAGAATTAGAGGCTTATTTATAGCTAGGCCTGTCTATATTAGTATTAGCCTTTAAGTTAGCTACTTATATTTAAGTACTTATTACCCTTTAATTTCTAAGACCTTACTAAGTAAGCTTTTATTTGCCCTTTAAAAATAGTTATTTCCTAGGCTTATATCCTACTATATTCTATATTTTCTTAGTTTTATAAATAAAACTAAATTTATAGCTAATATAGTATATAAGGCTATATTATATAGTTATAATATTATTAATATTCCTTTATATAAAGTAAGCTTAACCTATACTTTACTATATCCCTTAATTAGGACTTATATTACTCCTTACTAGAAGAAGTCTCTAAAAGATATAGCCCTTAGGCTCTTTATTTTACTTATATCCCTAAATATATATATAGTTGCTCCTAAGTCTAGCAATATACTATTACTTAGTAGATATTTATTAGCTACTATTAGGCCTGCCTTTAGCTACCTTAAGCTAACTAGATATAATTAGGCTAAGCTTTTTAATTTTAGCCTTTTTATCTAGTCTATAATATCTTTCTTATTTTCTTCTATCTTTCTCTATACCTCTTTAGTAATAACCTATATTAGTTTAAATCTAATATATATCTTCTCTAGGAAAGCATAAAAGCATTTTAATAAGGTATACTTTATACTATATACTTTATACTTTCTAGCCTTATCTTTACTAGATCCTTAGTAAGGGTATTTCTTTCCTTTATATCCTTTTTATCTTATTTATTTAGAAATTTCTTATTTTTTATTTTCTTCTTTCTTTTTTCTTATTAGAAAAATATTATAACTAACTTTAGTTTTTTAGGTTTTTAGTTAAGAAGCTAAAGCTAGCTAAATATTTACTACTATTATACTAATAGATAGGGTATTTAAATATATATAATTTATCTATATAATACTATAGGCATTTACCTATAATTCTAGAAAAGTTAATCTTAATACTATAATAAGATTAGTAAACTACTAGTCTACCTCTTTGGCCTCTTAGAGGCCTATATCTTAGGCTTTATTAATTAAGATTCTTTATTACTTAAGCTATTTACTTACTTTCTTATAGGTTATATATCTTTAGTATTAAGGTTTTATTAAGATCTTTCTATATACTTAGTAAGCCTTCTATTTTTACTTTATTTAAGTTAAAAAGAACTTATTATAAAGAGACTAAACCTATTCTACTAGTATATTATCTTCTGAAAAATAGTACCTTATACTACCTTTATTTACTATATTAAGTACCTAGTCTTAGATAATAAATATCCTTTTCTTTAGATCTTTATAGTTCTTTAGGTATATATTATATATTACTTTTATTATAGTAACTATTTAGTAATCTTTTTTTATAAGATAAGGTATTTATTAAGTTTATATTTTATATTTAGTATAGATTTTACCTAACTTATTACTTTATAGATTAACTTCCTATATAACTAATTCTTATATTAAGAAAGATAATACTTTTATAGTTATTACTATATATATAGCTATAACGTGGTTAATAAGCATGCGGATTATCTAAGTATATAAGTTACTTTCTATAGCCTTTTAAACCTATAGCTTAAAAGCTTAAGCTATAAGTTTAAAATACTAGTTTTTACTTACTAAACTCCTTTCTAAATAATTTAAAAACTATCTAATAAGTTCTTATATTATACTTATTCTTACTATATATACTATAATATTAAATACCTAACCTAAGTAACCTTTCTTAACTATTACTTCTTAATAATTTAGTTACTATTTATATATTAATATCTATCTAATTAATTACTTATAATATATCTTATATAGTTATTATTTTTCCTTTTTATAGTCTAGTTCTTTTTACCTTTTAGTATTAGTTAATATTTTATTTTTATCTTAAAGATTTTAAATCTTAGCTCTTAATAATATATTTTTATATATTATAGCTATTATTCCTTTTATAAGAGATTTTAAGGCTTTTAATATAACAGGGGAAGGCTTTTAATATTAACTCTAGAAAGCTATTATAATAATATCTAATTTAATTACTAAGGTATTTAAATTAAAATTAGGTCTTAATAACTATCTTTAGGGTCTTTAAAGCCTATAGTATTAATAATTAAGTAGCCTTCTTAGGAGGTATTAAGGTCTATAGCTATATATTAAGCTTTAAGATTATAGTTTTTAGGTTAAGAGAAATAAGCCTAGTTCCTTTAAAACCCCTCTAAATATTACTTTCTATAGAAATAGCCTAAAAAATAATATAAAAAGCTAGAAAGAACTTAATCTTAAAAATATAAATAGTCTTAGAAATATAAATTATAAAATATTTAATTAGATATTTTATTTCTTAATTATAAGCCTTTTTTAGTATTATAAAATACTTAATATTAAGAGGCTAAAGTAAGTAAAATATATAAATAAGTATATAGAATATAATAATCTTATAGTCCTAGTAATATCTCTTAAACTTAATAAAATAATAGCTTTTATAACTATTAAGAATTAAAAGATAATAAGTACTAATTAATTAAATAATTATAAACTAATTAAAGTACTTTAGCTACTTAAGACCTAGCTTATTATTTATTTACCTATTTTAGCTTATTATAATAACCTAATTAGCCAGGAGGTTACTTTCTTAGTATTAATTAGTAAGGTTATACTAGCCTAAACTAATAATAAATAGTAAAATTAATTAACCCTTTATATTAATTACTATAATTACTATAATCTATTTTTAATTTCTAGGCTATATTAATTTTAATCTTCTTTGCCTTTTTAAGCCTATAATTACTATTCTAGCTATTATAAGGCTTATTATAAAGCTAGTCTTATTAAAATTCTAAATATTATTTAACTAGATATTATACTTTATAATTATATTTTATATAAGCCTAAACTAGCTATAAATAATAGTTAGATCTTTATATTTAGCTTTCTAATAGTTATATTTCTAAAATAAATATATCTTTAGCTCTAATTATTACTTTATAAAGTTATAAGTTGTTAAGACCTGATTTTATAAAGGTCTTATTATATAACTAAGGAATATATTATGATCTAGATGACTAATCAGGAGAAGATATATACTAAAATAATGAGAAAATTCAGGGCTTTTGATTGGTGTGCTTACCTAAGTAAATTGTGAAGAATTGAGCAAGTTCTATATATTAAAGTTTTTTATAAAACTTTAAATACTTCCTATTAAGGGAATATTAATTAGAAAGTTATGTGTACTGGGTTACGTGATGATTATATAATGAGGATTATGTATATTAGATTTTTATCCCTTAGTTAGATGATTTATAATATATTATGAGAAACCTTACTTTTTTATTTAAGCTTTATAAGCCTACTAAAGGCTAGTGCCTTCTAAATTAGGAATAAAGTATATCTTTTTTTTCTCTGAATTTTGGCGGTTTTTATGATAGTTATTTTGTTACTATTGGGTCTACCTCTCTTTGGGAATTTTAATGCCTGCTCTATGGAATGTCTATATAAACCCTAGGTCTTCTTACTTTAGGAACTTCTCTTTCTATAGTTAATTATTAACTTTTCTATTATATAATATATATTATTAAATTCGGAAAAATTTGCTCTATTTAAAAACCTACTTTTATCTTATAATTCTTACCCTATGCTTTATTATTTAGTAGTTATAACTTTTTATCTACCTAATTCCTCCTTGACCTCTTTATCTATTACTATAGTATATCCTAATACTTATAGTGAATTTATCGGCTATTTTATTCAAGCCTTAACATAAGTCTAGTACTTACTAATAGGTAATATATTATAATTAGTTAATAGAGAATTAGCTATTTCTTCTATAAAATATAGTTATAAGGGAAATCCTTATAAATCTAGATTAAGAAGAAATTAAACTATTATCTATTTCTCTAGATTAGTTAGTCTTTATAACTTTAGAATCTAATTACTTTATAATTAAATACCATAATAGTAGTAATATAAGGTCTTAAAGGGTATTTTATAATTAGTTATAGACTATTATAGGCTTAGTTTTAGATTATTTTAAAGAGCCTAAAGAGTAAGAAGGATTCTAGTCTTATTTAAAGGTTATAATATATTAGGCTATTAATAATTATTTAATTAAATGAAAATGTTATAAGGTAAGGGATTTTTAACCTATATACTTGGATAACCTGTATGCTTATTAACCACGTTAGTGCTTTACTATCCTATTACTAATATATTAGGGGATATAGGTATAGCTACCTTAAGAGTAGGCTTATTAGTTACTATTATGTTAATATAGACTTATAGATTCTTATTCTTTAATTTAATCTTTAGGGCTTTATACTAGCTAATTTACTTATTACTAGATTTAAGTTTAATAGTCTAATTAATTATAATTTAAATTATCTTTAGTAAGTACTAGGCTTTTTAATACTTAGTTAATACTCTTAGTAGTTTTTATCTTATAAATAAGACTTTTAATTATTAAAAAGGATAATTATATCTATTCTTTCTTATTCCCTTCTTTTAGAAAGAGAGGAAGGTTTAGCTTTATCCCTTAGATTTCTAATAACTAGCTAAGGTATTACCTAGGTATAAGCAATTATTATATATTCCAATCCAATAGAATCACCCCTATCAGGTTTTTTCCACGCCTGAGTAGAAGAGTTAGATATAAAGAGGGGTAATAAGTTAGTAAGTAAAACCCTCGCCAGAATACAAGCAAGTAATTATATCCCTTTTAATATAGTATTCTTAGTAGGGATACTATAATATAAAATATATATAAGTACCTAATAAAAGACCTAAGGTTATAAGAGTTAAAAAAGCCTAGCTAGCTCTAAGAACTTACTAAAAGAAAGGAGCTTACCTTAGCCTCTAAACTAATCTAATATAGATAAGCAAAAGACCTAAAGGGATAGAATAAGCTTTATACTAAATAAGAAAAGAAAGCCATCTATTAGTATATATTAGAAGCTCCTAGAGAGGCTCTTTAGCTTATATATTAATATAAAGAGTTATCTATATTAGAATATAATTTATAAGATAAAAGAAGTATACCTAGAGAGCTATAAATACTCTTAGTCTTAAATAAAAGTAATTAAGATTATAATAAAAGGTTAGTAAATACTTAGATATTATTAGATATATATCTATAAGTTAAATAAATATAGAAAATTCCTAAAGATTAAAGTAAAACTAGTAGTCTATAGAAACTAGTAGGTAAAGAATAGCCAAGATACCTATATAGCTATACTAGTAGGGATATTATTTAAGGTACTGATAGTAATTATAACTAGATTTAACTATAAAATACTTTAATATAATACAGTTAATACATTTATATAGTTAATACTAAATAAAGAACTATATATAAAAATACTAATAGGTTACTAAAAGCCTAATATAGTCCTAAAATTATAGAAAGCTTTATATAGACTTAGAAAGTTATCTCTTTTATAGTAAAAGTACTTTAAAAAGGGCCTTCTATAAATAGGTTTTTACTAAGTCCTTAGTAAGAATTACTACTAGATCTAAGATAATATAATATTTTTCTTTTATATAGATAACTATATTCTATATTATTTAAAGGAATAAGAAAAAAAGGCAAAAAGTTCTATAAAGAAGCTATAAGAGATATATTATATTAAAGGAGAAAAGACCTTATAATAGTTCTTAGGGATTAAGGTAATAAGAAATAGGCTAAACTATTATCTATAGCTCTCTTAAGGTATATATATTAATAAAATATAATAATTACTCCTAGAGTCTTTATTAAGATATAGAATATTAGTCCTAATAATATAGAAAAAGCTACTACTTTATATAGAATTATTAAGCCTAAAAAGTATTAATAGTTACTAATAGAAAGTAAGAACTATTATATATACTATAGTAAAAACTTAGCTAGATATTGTGTTTATAGTAAGTAAACTAGCTAGATTTAACTAGAACTTAGGACTATAATATTATAAAACTATAAATAAAGTAATTTAATACTTAATATAAACTAAAGATCTAGCTCTATAGTTTAAAAGTAATAATAACTTTTTTCTTAATAGGTTACTAGTAGCCTTAAATATAAGCTTTACTAATAACTTATTAAATAAATAAAGCTTATAAGCCTATACTATCTAACTATTTAAAAAAGTAATAAGGTAATAAGTAAATAAGTAAGATATAGTAATAATATTAACTATAAAGGCTAAATTACTTACCTTATTATAAGTAATAAAAAAAGCTATATTTATAAATTAACTTAACGTGGTTGATAAGCATGCGGGTCATCCAAGTATGTGGGTCAGCTTAAC
>JAAQRM010000127.1:0-90168 GCA_013396095.1 Fusarium sp. NRRL 52700 | reverse complement strand
ATGGTTGAGGATAATAGTTGAAAAATGACTTTCAGGGAATTGTTAGAACAAAACAACAACAAGGAAGGTTTAACGGAAAACATACTTATATTCGTTGTCGCCGCCATGTCCTGGTTTTTTCATAGCAGTGATGTCATCCTTGAGGACAAGAAACATTCGAATTTCACTTGCAGTGGTATTACGAAGCGTTTGCTAACCGTCTGCCCCTTTCAATCGCACTGAGCATTCAGCCTGGGAGGCAAATCTTCCGCAATCGCTACCGTATGACGTTGCATGCGCGGCTCGGTCGGTAGCGATGACATAAATTTCGATCATAACTTCGCATTTAGGAGTGCACAACGCCTAAAGTCATCAAATTACATCATATGCAGTATGACTGTAGGAGCGATATAGGGACACCCAACCGGTCGCTTCCCGTTCCCTCTACTCCCGCTCCCAGAGCATGTCGGGCGACGCCACACTACTCAAAGGTGATAAGCGGCCTGATTTGCGATACGACGTCATATCATATGGAAAGAACATTCTGGTGCTATGTAGCTGGCACAAAATACAAGTTTCCACACACCCACTCATGCATCAATGTCATCATCAGACGCAAATCAGGACCCAACGAGTTCAATGACGACATGATCTCTTGATGATGGAGGTCTATCATCATCGTGAGCTTGACTGAATTCCTAGGTGTAGGTGTAAAAAAAGCTGTGGAGTGAAAAGGGACTATATATCGTCATATCCATCACAAGAATTTCCCAACCTTCTCTAGACACCTCCATTGTCAGCACAATCGTTTTCATCACTATTGGACTTGCCTCGAGGTTCTACATCACGTCATGGAGGCAGCTAAACTCACAGCCGAACTTTTTGAGCTCTTCCAGAGGATTGAGTCCAGCTTCAAGTCAACGCAGCTTGGACTCAACCGCTGGTATCTATTGATCATTGGAACGGTCTCAGGAAGTCCGGATCCAACCGTGGCCGCAGCGCTATATACGTATCTCATCCGTCAAGATTCCTATCAAACAAGCGAATCTAGGAAGCTCTTAGTACGTCGACTACGAGAAGCTCTGATTATGACCTTTCCTATCGCTGGCGCATGCAAGCCTCTTGAAGCTGTACTTGCCATCGCCGAACTGGAGAGACCAGAGGATCGCGATTATACTACGACTCGAACAAAATGGCAAGCAGATGGCTCCAACCATGAAAGAGGTGTCAGCTGGTTTGAGCGACTCTATGCTCGCAATGCTAGCGAGACATTACAACTTTTTGATGCTCATAAGGATATTTCTTGGATATCTATTGATATTACCTATGGGTTTTATCTATCAGATCGACAAGTATTTAATAACATCGATACACAACTTGTTGTCCTCCCTGCGATTATGAGCCAAAACATGGGCCTCGGGGCTCGTTGGCATATGTGAGGGACGCGCCGAATCGGAGTATCCAAGAAGGATGTTCAAGTTATTTGGGATGCGGTTATGCAGTTACCTCAGTATCTTGGGATGAAACTGGATAAATTACCAACGGTAGAGGACGTGGAACCCGATGTATAAAGACATAAGAAGCGGTCCTGAACACTTTGTTATGCAGTTGACGAAAGCCACAGGTATGAGAATTTAGTTTAAATCAAGTCAAATAATCATCGTTATGAAGTGGAAGTTTGATGAATATTTGAGAATAGAAAGGTCGCTATTCTGAGAGTTTCAGTATCACAATTTAGCGTCTCATTCGTATCACCCGTATTTTCTACGATTTTAGTATACACTAGTTCAGGAAAAGTATAAGGAATTGTCTTACTATGAATAAGTGTGCACGACTCAGCCACTACAAACAACTGCGCCAGTAACAAACCCTCCATTAAGAGTATCGTCCCACCTGTATCCCTATAGCCTTGATTTGTGTTCCATGGACACATCACTCAAAGGTTGTACATCTGCTTTGAGCATGTCCTTAACTGCCTCTATAGACGAAAGCACAGCACCTGACATCCAGTCATAGTGATAAGTCAGGTGGCTTCCGGCAAAGAAAATGTTGTTCTCAGCATTCTTAGCCCATTTCAGGTGAGTTGATAATTGTCCTGGTCGAGGCATTGTCAGTCCGCTTGCTATTGATTCAGACCACATGGTTCCTGAGGCCTCAATAAATTGTTCATGAACATCGATTCTATCGCCATCCTTGCCACGCTGATCCTGATATAACTCTGCAATACAATCCAGAGCAAGTCTCTGACGTTGCTCTGCGGTGAGGGGGATCAAGCTTTGGGCATCTGTTAACCTGCGAGATTGAGAGATTAGTCTTGACTTGGAGGCAGCCTTGCTCTGAGAGTCTTTTCACTAACCACAGGTAAACTAGTAACACGCCTGGTCCGCTGGTTCCTATACCATGGGATGGATAAACAAGTGTTCTGATAGGAAGGTCAGTCGCACTTTGTCCACCCATGCTACCTCCAGACGATAATTGCTCCCAAAATCTAGTTTTAAAACGCAGTCCAAGTTTATATGCTGGTTCCAGATTCAGCGAACGTATGGCCATCTCTTTCCTGATTGACCAGCGCGGCCTGGTCGTTATTGAACTTAATGCGGGTGGTGGAAGGGCAAGTATGACCTGATCAAATTCAGAGCTGAAAGAACCTTGGGAACATATAGCTTTAACAGTAACCCTATGGCCACTGGTGTTGATAAGCTCCGTAACATTTGCCCAAAGAGTGATATTCTCGTGTCCGATCAGATAGGCCATCGCGTCAGTTAAGCGGCTCATTCCTTGGTCTATCGCTTTCCAATTCTTCGAACTGAAATGCAAATACTTCATGCATATGTCGGTGATACTAGAAGAAAACGCATTGGGGTGAAAAAGCGTTGTTTCAACAAAGGAGATGAAAGTAGGGGGCCAGTTCTTGCGCTCTATCAGATAGCACCGAAAGGTGCATTGATCGTAGGTTTCGACAATCCATTCGATCGTCTCATCGAAGGAATTGTCAAGACCTTGAGTGAGCTCTTCCAGTACGCTATTTAGTAGATCCCCGGCGCTCCTATTTTTATACGGTTCAGGGACATCTGTCCAACCTGCGCTGGCGGGCGTGACATCTGACACCGGGTGTCGCGATACTGTAGATCCAAAATAGGAACAACTTCCTTCATGATGATATATATAGTCCATCAATCGGATGGCCATACTTTGTGGAAGCCTTTCATGGCTATTGACATATCTGATAAGTGAAAAGATAGTGTCGTGGAATTTCGTGACTGGGATTCGCATTGCGCCCGCCTCGTAATATTGGTTTTCGTCTTTTATGAAGTGGTGCGTTCGAACGCGACCACCCACTCGATCAGTGGATTCAAGGATGTTCACGGTGTATCCTTGTCTCTATAGGAGAAGTGCGGAATATAGCCCAGCGATGCTCGCACCGATGATGCCAATTTTATAGTCTAGGAAATTATTTGACAGTTCAGCTTCCCATCCTCCAACCGGGTGATGAAGGATTGAACTGACCGTTCATGCTTAATACAGTTACTTAGTTCTCAAGGCTCTGACGTGTCATTGGTAGGCAAGTACTTTTCTCAGGAAAGTAGTACTGATCGACGATGTCAATGACGAATGAATATTACGTAAGAGACGGATTGAAAGAGCGACATCCTGCACGACACGGGTATTCCTGGATAAATGTATGTACAAAGTATTATTTGCCGGGTTTCGTCTCTTTTTCGATCAACAAAAATCATAATTAGCAGCAAGTGGTACCAATGCATAATTACCGCTACTGTTGTTCACCATGGTGTACCGATAACTCGCTCGGTCATCTGTATCGGAAATTAAGACCATCTTGCCTCTGTCTTGTTGGAGTGTGCTTCATTGCGCTCTCGTGATAAGATGCATAGAGTCTGTCATGCGGCCGTCTGTAATTGAGCAACCATATAAGATCAGTAGACCAAGAGTGTGGCACAATGGGACATCGGCAAACACGGCATATCACGGCACGGCACGGGATCCACATGTTGCGACAGGAACCGCTCGATCATGAAGACCTGAGTTACGTAGTGATATGTATGTCGCACCAGAGTCACGCTGACGTTCTAGTTGCACCGCAGGGGTAGCGGGGGCTAGCAATAATGTTGTCCATCATCAAGTCATGGAGATAGCGCAGCTCTTCCATTAGCTACAGGGATCTGCATCGAGGCGGGCCCATCTGGGCTAAATGAATCCAATACTGAGGCATGGTGCAGGAGGACAGACTGCTTATCTTGACTTTTTAGCTCTACACACTTGGCTCCTGGGGTACAGTCAGGCCAGTATTGTCGTCTCAATATCCCCATCAGTCCTGCGTGTCTTACCTACCCGCCTTGCTCGCTGCTCCCATCTAAGACGGAGTTGATGGCTTCCGAGGGTTACACAACACAATCCAACAATGACGAAGTGGTACACGTGGGCACTACCCGCTATCTACTTTACATGGGGGTTGAAAATATGCAACATCATGCCTTTCCATCCATACCCGGCGCACAGCCATGCAACCAGAATCTTATCTTGGCGAATCATGATGTAGCTACTCTTTTCTCAAAGGAAGAGAAAGGAGGCAACATGAAAGGCACTTCAACAATACGCAAGGAATTGCCATAGCACAGACTAATACTCATCAAGTTTCGCAGGCATAGTATAACAAAATTGTTTCTTGCCGATCTACCACGCCTCACTTGTCTTGCCCTGCTTGTTATCTTGTCTCACATCCCTCGCAAAATGGCATGTTCAATGTTCATCCCGTAAGAAGGATGTACCCTCCCAATTGGTTGATCTCTCCATACCCAAGCCAACAACTGCCGTCCGATGGAAGGCCTCATTTTGAAGATCGCTGAATTTTGGATGGTCAGCCGCACTAACTGAATGTTTTCGTTCTCGCCAGGTCATTGATAGACTCTGTCCGTCTCACATTAGGTTTGTGGCTGCAATAGAGCAGTGACATGATCTCAAGATAGTTCTGAATGCTCAATCTACCTGAAAATCCCTGTTCGGTCTTAAATCATACCAATTAAGCCGCATTAACCATAAAGCCCTGGCTACCCTTATAGATTCTCCTACTTTAGACTATTATGTGATCATTTTCCCTTATTCTCTGACTAATAGGTGGAAATCATGCATGGAACATAGCGAGGCTTTGGTACTAAAATCACGGTTGGTAGATATGAATGGTCCTAATTTGGAATCGAGACGTTGGCCATTTCAGCTTCTTGTCCTATACTTGCTAGTGTTCCCCTAGTTCTTTCACGTTGTCACTATAGTACATCCTACCTCTCACTGCGTAGAGCAAGCCTCATAAAGTAGTGGAATGCAGCTGATATCCGATCATTGAATCTGCACTCGGCCAGCTTATCTTCTTCGCTTTTCTTCGGGATTCAAGCAGCTACTACAAAATTAGGTAGCGCATCTTTGCTGTTAAACAAATTATTTATGTTGGAGGTTATTCAAGAATGCTCGGAAGGACCGAATGGATGATAATCGATGAGTTGCAGCAATAGGACTACTTGTGGTTGCTATACGGTGCTCTTATTATGTCGTGTGCTACTCAACCTGTGTGTTTTCATTGGGGATACGCGACGTAAATCACATACCACGGCAGAGTGCGGCACGGCACGTGTGGGCCTGCAGCGTTGACCTCATGCATTACGCGCAATGCCGGCTGCCTACCCCAGAGCTTCGCCTACGAGCACTCCCAGCTGAAGAGACTGTTACGGCGAGACAAGACAAGAACAATGGCAACACTGGTTGTGCCGATCACAAGATAACTCTAACCATACCTACCAAGGTGTACCATCGAGTCTAAACACATGATGAAGAATTAATTCAACATGGAAAGGATAGTAAAACAATGAAGCTTTGCTATTTCTTTGACACTGACAGTGTAAGTAAAATCCTTTAGTATGTGTATGGGCTTGCGCTTGACCTTTTGATGAGATCTGGGTTCCAAAAACCATGTCAGGAAAGCTAATAAGGAGAAAGGATAGGTAGACCTCTAAGCTCTATGCTAGAGATATTACTAGCCATAGGAAACCTGCCGAGCTATGGACCTGGAATACAAAGGAAATAAATTATACAGATACCCAGATATAGTAATCTAGAAGGAAAGGTTTAATATTGAATGAATAGCAGCTAGTAAATTCAGAGACCGAAATAGCTATCTATGCTTGCGATCGCTGCCCACTCTATTCATTACTAAGAGACGTAACATCTTGTTCTGTTCACTACTATGCCCTACGCATTTGCCAACATAGACCCAGCACGGCTTAGTTTATCCGATGGAAAAGCGCGGCAGTCACAATTTCGGCAAGTTGTTAAAGACGTCATAACCGGAGTGAGAAATTTGCGCAATTGTTAGTGAGTGAATGGTTGGTAAGGTTTCGTATTCAAGGTTACAACAAATTGGAACGCTTACATAAAGAGAGGGGCTGGCACAATACGCACACTGACCTAGAAAGACCGCTTGGTTACACAAGATGACCCACATACTCACATCGGTCCCGCTCCCGCGTGCCGTGTCTCATGCAGTATCTCGTTTCGTTACAAGCTGCATCGGAAGCTTTCATTCCCGAGTTAGCCGTAATAGAAAAAGGTAAGGTCTGTTGGATTCGATGGTAACTCTATTTCCTAATCTGCCCAACCGCGCTTTCGTATCGACCTCTACTCTACTAGATGCAGTTAAGCCGAGGGGCGACAGCGTAGGCTGAAAGCCATCTAAGCAGTAAATAGCAAGGTCAATTGCAGTACAATTGAGCTTTTTGGTACTGCACCTGAGAGCGTGTAATTGAAATTATCAACCAGAGTACCGTTGGATCTTTTAAGTCAATTAAAGCTGGCCGATCTGTATAAGGCACGCTATGCACAAAGTAGTGTTTGACAACGGTCTGTAAGGTCGTCGCAGAAATTCCCGTATAGATGGAAATAGCGCCATTAAGGTTGTGAGGCTTATTCTAGCCGCGTTGTATTGGATAAAAGTTGGCAGATGCCGACAATAGCTGTAATCAGGGGCCTCTGGAAGCAATATGACATGTCGGCGGTTTGCTTACCAAAATGCCATTTCTGGTATTTAACGCCGCGTAAAAGCAACATCAGCCACGAATTGATCTTTGCGCAAAAACTTTATCTGGAATGCCAGGGCTGCGGAAGCCAACCTTTCCTCAGTGAGCAAGCGATGTTCTAGTGCACGGACTAGCGAAATCCATCTGGTCAGACATTATCCGTAGAGCGGGTCGATCCTTGGGCTAAGGCAGGTGCGGTATGTTGACGATTGTTGAGATTAAGACATTTCGGTTTAACCATCTAAAACAAATCAATCACCTACATTCATCCTTCTCCGTTGGGTTATGGATTCTCTATCTCGCGAGGTACAGACAGGACCTATTAGGCACTCTGGTTTCTTTTACACTGAGATACAAGGTATAAAAAGCTCTATTTCTATATTCCTCCTTAGTACTGCTTGATATTCAAATAATCAATATTTCCTACTTCTTAATTTATGTATTTCAAGTCAGACTTATCTAAGAACATATCTAAGAACATACGCCTTTCCTATTTAAAGTAACTTTAGTATCCCAATTTGATGTTGATGTCTAGTAAGCATCTGCTAGCTAACACAATAACAGCAATCTGACCAATCCACTCCGGTTTCCAAGCAACATAACCTCATCGTTGAAGCCTAGTTCATGGTAATTGTCTTATGAACAACTATTCCATATATCTATCTGAAGTACGCTCGGCATACGGCAACGACTGAATGCCATCCTGTGCTGTATAATTGACTGCGGAGGGAAACAGCTGATTCGTGCTGACGCTGGTATAGACGCCAAAATCGGCCTCATCTGTTCCAATGAGCGTATTGCGGATGTTGGCTGATTCAGAAAACCCGCCCAATGGCAGGGCTGACATTGAATATGAGTCCGAGTTCCATATAACACTTGTGTCTCCTTGATATGGCAAAATTGAGGAAGTTGATGCCCTCGATATGGGATCGAGGGTGGAGGATCTTGATGAATAGTCCTCTAGAAAGGGCACCTCCTGGCTAGGGTCAAGTTCTTGTGCATTTGTAAATAATTCTGGGCTCAGACTTGCACCCTGCCATTCCGGAAGAGTGTGGCTTGGTATATTGAGACTCAATTGGCCATTGGTGACGGATGCAGTCGGGAAGCCGACTGTCCGTGAGACTCCAGTGTTCACGGGGGCTCCATAAATTCCAGCCCACATTTCTGCCGGGCTTAGAGGCTGATATGATCCTTCTGGATCTTGCAGTGTGTTGAAGCAAAGGTTTGATAAACCAGTGACACTCAAACTTTCATCCGGGTGAGTAGAAGACCTAGCTACTCGATTTGGAGCGGCGCTGTCAGCCGATGACTGGCTTGTGAGGTAAGAGCCACAGTCTTTTTGCAGCCGAACGCAGTTAGTGCAGCGGCCTCGAGTATCAGAAGAAGATGCAATGCATCTTATCTTACGATGCCTACATTGTTCTGAACAAGGTTAGACAATGAATTTCCTGTCCAAAGGCTAGGCAATGGTTGCTACTTACTACAGGCCACTGAAGCACGCCTGTAGCCAAGCTTGAGCCCAGAATTTCCATTGTCTCCCTCAGCTTCTGGTAGCCCTTCATAAAATTGCATCTGAAACTCGGGAATGCTAGAGGATGCGAGACTATGAAACGGACCGAGCTGATAGTCATCATTTGAAGATTGTACAGCGTGAGAAACCAAAGTATTTGGTGTAGCATTCGAATACAGGGTGAAGTCTTGTGAGGAATCAGGCCCTTGTTGTGTCATGTCGATGTCATTATCATCAAAATACCACACAGGGGTATAAGAAGACATGCCGCCAGACTTTGGACAAGCCCCCGATATCTAGGAAATGGTGAGTTTCCCAGAACGGCTACAGAGACCGAGCAAGTAAAAAGACTGCGGTGAGAGATTGCGGTATCGTGAGCGTTGATCCTATTTGAAGCTTGTTTGTATATGAAATGAAATGGGAAAGTCAGGCAAATTAAGCCGCGTTACCAAATGGTATTGGAGACGCTCAATTGAAAGTTTCAACAGGCGATGAAGGGCAAGTTAACCATCAGGTCAAACTTCTCGCGGCAGGCTAAGCGGCGCGGACTGATCGCCGTCGACCTTAACGTCTATCGAGGTTTTACAGTTGGATGTTTCGAGTTCGAAGCAGTAACGAGGAGGTTAGGTGCGAAGATACGGGCGATGTATTCACCTGCCGTGTGGATAGGGTTCTGAGTCGAGATGAATAATGTAGACACTATCGCCGTTGCCAAAGGATGAAGCCGAGTAATGTCAGCAAGAAGGGTTAAGTTCTAGCCTAACTTAATGCAGCACTTCCTGTCGGGCATTTACGACCAGGTTCCATGCGGCAGGGATCTGCCGACGGGGTTCAATATTTGACGAGAACCAGGGCATAAGCTGACATTTGTATTTGTTGCCACAACTAGAAGGAGGCTTAACATTACTTCTATGTAATGGTCATTCTTGTCACATAAGTAAAACAAGGGTATGTACACCTGAATCCCTGAATTATCTCCACATGGAATTGCTTTGCTTCTTAAAGAACTACTGGCTAAAAAGCTGCTCGGGGTGGAGAGTGACCCAACCGATCTATCCAATATTTTGCAAGATCCAGAAGATCTGGGCGAATAGTTTGGCCAGAATTGATCCCAAGCATCCCTACCAGCTGATTTATTGACAAAAATATACGGGCTTGGCATATAGTCAGACAGCAGGCAAAGTGTGGCGCACCCCTTCTGGCCTTGGCGCTTATGTACCTTCAGTTTCCCCGATACTGTAGAGTGCAGATAGCGGAAGGGTTGTATGTATAGCCAATTGTTTCACTGCCGTCACGTCACCCGATATGTGTCTCAGGTATGTGCACAAACAGACACGTCGACAACACCAACTCTGACCGCCACTAGCGGGAAATGGTCAGATCGGCTTGATGATCAGTAGTTCATGGTTCACTTTGGACATGTGCTACAGATCGGCAATCAGTGCACATCCTGATTCCCTGCTTGCCACCGACACATAGGAAAGCTCGGGGGCTCAAGCAATACGATATAACCCCTGAAGCTTACATGGCACATGCCATCAGAGTTCTATCTTTGATTCCTATTTCACGCCAGTAGGTACGTGAAAGCAAGAAAAAGGGATTGAAACCCTACATAATCTTTTAAATTTACAATCTAGACATAATACAATTGTTTTCAATATAAATTAAATTCTCCGCCCAACTGAGACATCCGTATCCCTCCGACAAGCTTGCCAGGGTTTACCTGTATCTCCTGTACTGCCCAGGACTTAGCGTATCTCCGTAGCGTCACCGGATCGACCCGTCGACTAGATCTGCGCCGCTAACGAGATCGAAAGTTTGCAACCAATGTCAATCGCTCGGATAACTGTATGCACAAGCCCAGTTTGGATTGCTTTTAGGCTTGAACACTCCAATATCCACCTACATAATAACAGGGACTACTCAGGGATGTGGGTCTTGACGACCGACTGGTTAAATTAGCTCATTTCCCGTGTGGAGCCTGAATCTCATGCAATAAGATGACTAAGTAGGGAGACCCGAGATGCCTTTTCTTTCTCATATAACGAGAGATGTAGCTTCGTCCCCGGTCAGCCTTAGATGAATTGGTTAGTAAGATACTGTAGTCACTTGTGCAAGATCACCCATCTTCCTAAGGTCTTATATACGGAGACTGCGTCTGGCAAGTGAATTGGAGTTCTGCAATAGGTAACCATTTAGTAGGTAGTTCTCTATATCGCGGGAATCGAGCGTGACGGTAGGCTTTTGTGCCTATTGCGAGCGTCCAATTGCCTGACATGTTATAATATCAAATGATATCGATCTTCGACATGCTCTAGATTCACAAACGTAACATGAATGACAGCCTATCTTATAAATTACTCTAAAAGCCAGGCAGGACGGGCTGATACGAGTATTCGCCGACGTCATCATCCCCATCAGAAACCGGGCACCGTGTTATTCGGCCAAGGCGAAGTAATTGGCGCCGCTAAGGACATGGTGGAGAACGGGTCTTCAGAGTCGTCTAGAAATAGGAATGAACTGAAGAGGGCTGACTCTCATAGAAGACCAATGGACATGTTAAGCCTGGCAAAGGAAGGGCTGATCAAGAGATAGACGATGCAATGTGACGTCTATGGCTAAACTTAACTTCGTATCTTCGATTCATAAAGCTCAGGAGTAAACCCAAATGCTAAATCTTATTGCCCTGGTAGTGCTTTCTGTTGCTGACTGAAAAATAACTTCCGTTCTCGTCGCCACAAAATAGATCCTTTTGTTCCTACAGCTAATATGTTCTGAATAATCATTGCATTACACTATTTGTCTAGTTCTTTCAATATATGACTCTTTCAAAGCACGAGTCCTTGCTGTCATGTTCTTGCTAGACATTTTAGCCCATTCAAGAGTCAATAATACCTCGCCGGACATATTTTCGATTAGTTCAAGTTGAAATGGGGATAATATCAGACGGTCAAGGATGCTGGTGTTGCATGAGCACGGTGGTTTAAAGATCAAAGCGTTAACTCAGCAAAACCACCCATCGTCTGATGAACTTCTGAATTCGCCGAGCTCGTCCAATTTCCACAAATCGTGGCTTTCTACTCAAGTGCTGTGGAGATGCGTTCGGTGAGAGTCAAAACGTGGGGTTGCAGATAATGATGTTTGCTAGTGGTGATCTGGCGAGACAATAGCTAAACGTACAGGGATGATTGGAGGCTAGGGTTGTGACCCTGGCTAGTTTCCCGTTCCTATCTCCGATACCCCTGCCCAGCTCACAGGCCAGGGTGCACTAGAGACTGACTGGAGATCCAATACCAAGATCAGTTTAGCCACCTTCAGGTGAGCTCAGGAATGATTGGCACGGCAAGGATTCATGTGCATTCCATCTAGATCGCATTAGGCGGCAACGATAACATAACACCACCAGACCATCGGGATTTTTATCAAAACTATCAAAATAAAAATTTGACTTGGAGGCAAAGGGGAAAAAAAAATAAGACTGCTCGTGTGAAAAGACTTTTTTCTCAACACATCGTTTTTTCCTTCACCCGCACGTGGTTGCTTATCTTTCTCAACTGAGACAACCAGCCCCAAAAAGCAAACAATGAGACCGCCATGTCATCTCCCCGCTATCGCATTTTACCTGCCTTTTCAAGCCAAGTTGAATCTCACCTGGATGTTAATGGTGATACGCTGGTATACGGAGTAGTTGCTAACAGGAACGTCTTCCAACTAAACATCTGACGACTTTGCGCCCGAACCGCATCCGGGCATCATGTTTAGTTATTTGCCGTTAAAGTTTAATCACTGTCTTCAGTATCGCTGAGTCAATAAGCTGAGGAGCAACTAGACACTAGGACAGCAAAGTGGGTGAATTGCTTGCTTGACCTCGATATCGTCTGACACCCAGATATGGTATTGTAGCACGCGGGTAATAACTGAGCTGAATTATCTGGGCTGACTTAAGCGCTCAGCTAAAGTCTCGACGGCAAATAACACATCGCAATAAGCGAGCGACTATGTTACGGTAGAAGCTCTGCCACTTACATGCGCAGCGCCTAGCATCTCATTGCCGGGTAATATGTACAAAGACAAACTTCTGACTTCTATAGACATTGAACATATGCCGATTGATATTCAGCCTCTACTTCTCAAGTTATCCATAGCTATTCAATAAACTTGTCGTAAGTTCCGTCCACCAGAGTGTCGTAAATGGTATTGAACGAAAAGAACATGAGATGACGTTATGCCACTTTTGCCTTTTTCTTCTTTTATTACTACTCGCATTTGCTTACGCAAATGGCGTCTTCCATAGACATAGGCGCCTAGATTTCTTCTGGTTTTGTCCTCCTTCCTCTTCGTTCTTTTTTATCCCTTAATTTTGTAGAATGAAAACCCTGGTCTGTAATGTTTCCTTTCCCTCATTGTCCTCGTAAATATATCCTAACAAGCTAATAGAAACTGAGCCGTCCCTCAAGCGCAGTCAAGATCATGCCATCCATGGTAGGCATCAGCAACATTGAATTTGCAGGCACATCTACTGCGATAACGCCTACCCAGGCCTCCAGACAGCGCCGCACCTCTCAAAAACAGACATATGCCAAGAGAAAAACCAACGTAGAACCTTTTCCCAGACGGAATAAGGTTGTGGGTGGTTTAAAGAGGCTTTAGCCTCCAGCGCACAAAGGTAAAGAACACCAATAAACACATACGGGCAAGATACTCATTGCCCTCATTGTTGCCTAGGATCTTGGTTTTGGCTGAAAAGTTAGTATCCCGATGACTGACTCCAGAGGTGTATAAATAAGTGCTGCTGCTTCTCCGTAAGGATGCTCAGGCTCAAAGCACACAAAGCACACACAAGGTAAGATGCCCGATGCAAGCAAGTCTGCCAACTCAAGATAACACTCTCAAGATGACTTCCATCGTCGCACTGCTGATCGGGACTCGGCCGCAGATAGCTCGCAGGAACATAACAGTCCCTACGCCCATCAACTTTCATCACCTCGACCGAGATGCACGCCAAGAGCTTGGCATGGATGAAGGCTTCACAGGCCTCCGTAAGGCTATCAGAGCACGCAGCATAGAAAATGCAGTCCTCGCGGATCTTGTCTAGTTCGGCTTCAGCGCCTACATGCACGCATTGCCTGAGGAGCATCCCCAAAAGGCTGATATACGCAAGAGGAGGAACGTATTGCTGGAAGACGAAGCGGTCAAGATCCCGAGGGAAAACCCGGCCTGGGCACACTTCGTGCTGCGCCAGTGGAGGAGGGTAAATCGTAAAAACCCGGCGTGAAGATGAGTCACTGAGCGAGATGAAGGAAAAAGTTAGACGGGATGGTGGCGTTGGGCAGAAAAGCTTGTCTGTTGGAGATTTGGTCGTATTCAGGACTAGGTTCTCAGTTAAATAAAGCTTCATTGAGCCACAAAGGTTTTAAACACAAAAGATAGTCGGTATCAACATAGTCAACCAAGACTACATGAACAACTCTAGATTTCGCTCTATCTTACTAGTCTACACAATTCCGATTTCTAAGGCGAAAGTGAGGCTACGCAGGTGCAGAGGACGTCGTGGTAACAAACGTTATAGTATGTCATCTAACTAAGTATCTTATGACTATCCCAAGGCGCGACGGACTGGAGTGATGGGAGTGGCTGACAAGATAAGTCGCGGGGTATTTTAGACGAGAACAAAGGTCAAGACGACGCCACCCTGGTTAATTCATCTCATCTCATTTCTTCTTATTTTTTATTTATTTTCTTTTGTCGGTGTTGATGTTTGGAGGATAGTGTAGCACGATAATTGGCCGTAACGTACTGACGTCATTGCTAACCCCAAGCTTTCCATCGTAGCTTCCCGAGCCACGAAAGCGTGCACGGATCAGAGAACGTGCAAATCAGAGCTCATTGATTGGCCGTGATCGATCCACTCCTTTCTGCTGAAAGGGGCCCACTCAGATGGGCGAAGGCTTTTTCTCCGAAAATGAAATGCCGACTTTAAGATCAAGATAGTCGCGGTTCCACATTACACAACGCTTTCAAGATCTCGCGTCTCTGGCTTTCCGCGACTTGACATTACGAGTTCTGCTGAGGACACCCGATCAATAGGCGTCAATTTCTGTGGTCAGGCTCGAGTCAATAACCAATCTTGGGAATTGGAAATGCCCGAAAGCCTTATCGGAGATGCCAATGACCACCATTTCTCAATCCCGCGAGGCGAAGAAACGAGCATCATCCCAACTTGAGGATCAGGCAATTATCTTAGGTGAGCCCTATGACGGGAGCCATGATAGAGATATTGTCGGCGATAAAATCGGTGGCAACGGTGGAGGCCGTAAAAAACAGAAGCGACGAGCGACGATGGCAGAACAGCAACGAGAGCAAATAAAGCAACTACAAGAAGAAGGATGGTGGTGGCCAGAGAAGTATGCGCCTCAGAACCCGACATGTGAGATCATCATTCCAAGGATGAACGCGGTGATCAAAAGGTTCAAGGCAAATGGTTACAATCCAGAATGTTTATGGTTCGGAGAGGACGCCTATATGATCAAAGCAATGGACGACGCTGGGCCTCGTAGAGTCACACAAAGAATATTGGACAGAATCAACTATCCTTTTCCTGTCAGAGAAAGCAAAAAAAGAACCGCCACAGCCGAGCCTGAACTCCAGCGGAACAACAGCAATGCTATCGGAAGCGATACACAATACGTAGCGACAGATGCCACTGCACTCCCTCTACCAGACCGAGACGACTGGGATGAATCGCCTCTGAGCAGTAAACACTCGATGTTCGGCTCTCACAATGACAAACTGCTTGCATCGCCCAATCGTCCTGTTTCTGTCGACAGCAACGAGGGCTTTCCTACCCCTCCAACACAATCTCCTGTGAGCGGCATCATATCCCGCCTCCGAGGCGACAAATGCCTCCAAAGCAACGATATACATCGTTGCGTGGGGCTTTTGAGGGCCTCTACTGAATGGCATATTTTCGATCCGGGATTTCCCTTTCAGCACTCGATATTATCCAAGAGAAGAACGGTTTCTGCAAATAACCTGATCTTCTTCATCAACGCCAAGAACCATTGGTCGCTTTGTCACATGGACAGACGACTAGGACTGCTCAAACATTACAACTCTCTTCCGTCTGAGATGCCGGTCAATGACCTAAAGTCATGGATACTAGAACAGCCAGCAATTAGGCTTACTAGTGAACTCAGCATCCGCGAAGAGGTATGGATGCGGTCTCACCAATGACTATTCTGTCCAAGATACTAACATTCGGCAGAAATGTCCTCAACAAGAAGACGGCTTCAATTGCGGTATCTTTACCCTGGCTGTCTTGCAGGCTCTCCTGAATGGTAATAGTATCCCATCGGAAGTCAATGCCAATAATTTGCGCAGCACTTTTGCAGAACAGCTTGAGAGTCTTACAATTTCGGAACTTGTCAAGCCCTCAAGCGAAGCTGCATCTCCTGGAATGCAACCAATAGGTCGCCGGGCGTCATTTGAGCAGAACCATTCCGACGCCCACAACTTTGGTCTGCTTGACGAATCTGGAGAGCATGAGGTTGAAATTTTCGACATCCTAAGTCACTTGGACGAATTTGAAAAGGGCTTTGGAAAAGCAAACGCCAATCTGACAAAAAATATGAAAGGCTTTGAAAAGCAAAAGGGCAAAGTGGTAGAAATGCTGAAAGAACAAGATGCACTTGAACAAAAGCTGAAAAACGAACAAAGATTGGCAGACGATCTCGCAGGGAAGGTTGAGAAGTCACAGGTCGAGTATAAAGGAGCGCGCGAGTGGTTGAACCAACATAGCACGGGAGGCAAGGTTGAACCTTCGAATACATTGCTCAATAGAATCATATCGGATGCTGAGTCAACGATACAGTCATGGGCGGCAGAAATTGACTCAAACAAGGAAAGATTGGAAATCTTGCAAGCAAAATGCGACGAATATGAGGGTACAATGCAAGAGCTACAGGTCGAAATTCTTTATAGCACCAAACAGAGAGATGTGATGGAGAAGAAGGTTAAGAGAAAGAAAGACAGTTTAGCGCATGTAGATGGGATATTTGCCAAGATTGCGGTGTCGCGGGGGTTCACTAAATGTAAGGATTAGAAGGGGAAGATGGTGTAAGGATTGTGTTAATATAAGTTATAGAGTAAAAAACAACTAAATCTCATCATTAGTAAGAAACTTTTATGGAGTGATAAACTCTGGGGTGATAAATTCTGGGGTGATAAATTCTGGGGTGATAAGCTCTGGGGTGATAAGCTCTGGGGTGATAAGCTCTGGGGTGATAAGCTCTGGGGTGATAAACTCTGGGGTGATAAGCTCTGGGGTGATAAATTCTGGGGTGATAAATCCCGAAGGACTAACTCTAGGGTAGCTAGTATCACCACGTCGCCGACATTCACTATCTTGGCTTCTTCAAGGTCTCGTTCGCCATAAGCTCCATACGCTTACTTAATTTGGGGATCCTGCTTTGGTCTCTCCAATTTCAGTTTTGAAACCTGTCGTGCTTGGTCAAGGAAAGCAGCGAACAGATATCGTGCATGATCAAATTCACAAATCTCCACCGACTCAAAATTCCACGATTGTCATATTTCCATAAAATTAAACATTAGACACAGGCATGTCATTGAGTGACTACCTCAGCCCTGTATTCGTTAACTTAGTCGTCGTATTCGCTGCCCTACGGCTTGTACTAGTCCCTCTTTGAGGATAAATATCACTCCATTAATGGGCCTCGAACTTATTGATTTTCCTTCTACTACACCAGCAAGCTCCATACAATCCAAGATGAGGGCGACTGTTCATACCGAATCAGAGTCGGGGGGCGACGAGCACGGGAAGGAAGTATCCACCGTCTCTCATCACACAGTTATGCTCTGGCTAGCGTTGTGACAATTGACCAGTGGGAATTTGCTTCGGGTAGCCCCTTGAGCCACTCTCAACTAGTACTCTGTCCGCCCAGATATTAAGTTCGGGGCTACCTGTAAGGGAGATCAAGCCCAGAGGCCTTGGTGGTAGTTCAAGCTATCGTGACGGTCTCCTCTGTCTTCCGACTGCCAGCCCTCGCTATTAAGCGACAAACGAGGCACTTGCAGGTTTTCAATAATTACCTGGGCGATACGACGGCCGTGTTCATCCCCGTTTGGCACAAAGCCCCCAAGATCCAGCTCCCTGAGCGTTTTCGCATGTCTGACGAGGTAGTCTTCGAGTTCGCGATTCTGGCATCCCACCCCCACGAGAGTGAATATCCTCAGTAGAGGAATAGTCACATTGCAAAGGATACCCGTCGATTTGTTGGTTTCGCCGTAAGTCTCAAGACTGAAATCAGACAGTGCTGGAATAGAGTGGAGAGATTTATCGAGCCTTATGTATCCAATTGATGGATTTTTCATCAACGCAGAGGCGAAGGCAGCAAAGGTTGGTAACAAGAGGGCATTCCAGCCGATGCAGTGGCAGATAAGGGCTGATACAACGGGAATTTTGAGCAAGTAACCGGGTGGAAGTATTGGTATCTCGCACTTGTAGCTTGTAAGCTGATATAGTAAGAAGAATGAATGGTATAATGCCCTGGGTGGATCGGGAGCTAACCCTCAACTCTGCCCATAGAGGTGATCTCTGTGATCTCTGTGGATTTGGCAGTTTTTCGAAAGGTGAAAGTGCAAAGCTGTAGAGATTGAGTTTTTGTACAGATTTCGTAAGGCGAGGAACCGTTGAAAGAGTGACGAGAATCACCAGATCTCGTTTCTCAACCGTGACACTACAGGTATCCAGATAACTATAACGAACAAATAGAGCGTGTGCTAGTTTATTCAGAAGTCTGCATGTCAGTCGAATGTGGAGTACATCTGCTGGTCGGAGGTCTGAAAGTATCATGGAGATCATCCCAGGCGTTAGGGAGATCAAAGAAGGAGCTATTCTGTTGTCCAGTCACTTACTGCTGACAGTTGAAATGTGAAGAGATTGAAAAGAAAAGGACTGTATGCGTTTCCACGGGATAGCGTGAATTTATGATGACTTATCTAATTAAATAGCTCTTGCATTAATGGGAGCGGAAAATCACTGTCAGCTAACTGCTGTATCCGTACTAGCGTTTTATCGAACAATGTCAGTAAGTCAGTCAGTAACGGGGTCCGTCACGCGTCGTGTCGGTCCCATAGCAAGGCTAGCCGTCATGGCTCAGTATACACACAAATCTCCCATTTTAAGGTTCTATCGACAATGTAGCCAAGTTTTTCAGTTGTTGTTTTCTCATGGTTCATATTCATGCCTTTCTTAGCAACAGTAGCGAAGAGTACTAGCAACTCTGTCATATCATAGAGCGCGAATCACGTAGAGAGCTCACCGTCTAACGTTAGATAGTGGTGTTTTCTTAAGCCAGTAGAGGCCTGTATTGCACTGACAGACTGGCTCTCATCATGTGTCAGCTTACTAGCGTCTTATACGACACACTTTGGTAAAAGCCACCACCTTTAACCATCTTGCAGCATTCAGCACATTGGGGGATGATGATACAATCAGGGCTCAAAGATGAGCAAACAGTTGCCGAGGGACGGCGTATCCAATCCCCTCCTCTCGTCTCTATGGAGAGTAACATCTAAGCAATACTACGAGAAGTGGTAGTTTCTAAAGTGGTAGGGGACGGGCGGGGAGGAACAACCTGGGGATGAGGGGATGGTATTTATTCTAGGAGGCCCACTACAGGGAGTCAACACATACTAAGGCACAAATAATCTACCTTTTAAAATTAGTAAGGCCCTCTCTCCATCGTTGTGTAGGCAGGTAGCCCTGTAGGAGCAAAGATACAACCAGATTGGCTTATAATAAATCTCACCTAACCGTTTTTGGTCGAATAGTAAGCTTTTTACTTTCTATGGCTAGAAGTAGTTTACAAGCTTTGGCACAGGAAATAAGATAATGAGATGAAAGGTGTCCGTGTTGGTTGTCAGAGTGCGGAGGTTGAGAGACATCAATACGTTCTCGTGCGCTCTCCGTCAACGGCTTGTGACGTTGCTCACCTCGGTGGTCATGGCGATGCTCAAGAAGAGCCCATCATGCTACAATTGCCAATCTTGGACGATTCTTTTATGTGGAATCTCTCTAAGCAGGCAAGGGATTTATCGTATGATCTCAGTGATGCTGTTCCTTTCTTAGATCTCGCTAATACTTATCCTTCTCCCTCTCTACGCAATAATCCCTCAATGCAGCCCGACTTCTGTAGCAATCGCCATCAATCACATGAATACTCCCAAGCGAAGAGCAACCTGCCGAGACAACATCTGAAAATGCTCTTCTTCAATTCTCAAAGCCCATCATAACGGCTGCCATGTTTGATAAGCTCCGGATGGTCCGTATGGCTCGAGATGACGGCCCAATTTGGAGGCATACTCTTTATCGCTGAGAACATTCCCCATAACGATCTACTCGAGAGACCGAAACTCGCTTGTTGTCAACGAAATCTCTGGCACTTCTGAGGTCAGGTAACGCTGTCGCAACGACCTTTTTATCTCCTCGACAACCATATAAACAAAATCAATCCCCACATCGGAAGTTGTGGATTCAGCCATCGCACATGAGTCTACGTCTGGAAACAAAGCCAATATCGTTTGCACGTCATGGGAAACCACTGACGCCGTTACTGGAAACTCTCTATGGGCAACTGCTTCATCTCCAATCCGTTATTTGAACCCACAGGATAAGAATGACAGCGTTACACCGCCCAGAATGGATTGGGCCGGACTGCAATTTAAGAGTGCCACTGCCAACAATGGTCGGCGAAAAAGTCCCCAGCAGCATTACGTCTTACAGATCCCCCTTTTTGTCAAGTCGGAAGGAGGTGAGTGTATCAAGGTCACCGAGATCCAGTCTAACCCTATCATTGTCCGGGGAGGAGCCCAAGAGATTTTTAACAGTCCAAGAGAGATGCTTGGCCCGGCATCAGAACCTCGAGAAGCACACGCATATAGATGTCCGGCCCATGGAACGAGAGTTCGAACCCAGTGACGTATCTTCCATGGGGTCAACGCAACAAACCCCTAACTTCCCGTTCGAGCCCAGACAGCCTATTGACTATGGCGCTACAAGTTAGAGGGTACCCCGACGAGCTCGAAGGTCTAGCATAGATTAAGTGCCTTGAAAAAGATTAGCCACTCGCCGTGGCTCACAAGAGTCTTCTGGAGAGCAGTCGCCCGACGCTGCCGCCAATACTCTACATCCACCCATCAATGCAGCGGCAGGAACTCTCAATTTATCTCTTTCCAATGACGACGTTTTCATTCCCGCTGAGTCGGGAAACGATTCATGGGAGCCTCCTCAACCTAGCGCCCTAGTCGGGCATGCCTCGGACAATACTACTCGCCAGGATGAGGATGACGATACCTTCAATGAATATCAGCCTCTCGAAGGAAGCAGTCCCATTCCATTGTATAGCTTGATGGTGGGGAAGTATAGATCTGGAGAGGTTTGGCTGCCTTGATCATCTGATTTTCATACTCGCTAAACCCTTGGAGCAGATACCATTTAAGAATATTGTTACCTTCAATATGGTATGATATAGAGAACTCCAATGTTACATGTGTGATACATGCCTCATAGGATGAGTACCTAGGTATCCCTCGGGGTCACGAACAGAGCTACCACACATTTGTGTGGCCTCATCTGTTTCCTCAAATCAACATTCAGGCCAAGAATGTGCATGTTCTCAATGGGAATGGCCTAGATCTGGAAGCTGAGTGCGACAACTACGAAGCAGCTATTTCTGCCGTCGGTGGCATAAATCTCTTCTTGGCGGGAATTGGTGCAAGTGGCCATCTTGCCTTCAACGAACCCGGCTCATCGCTAGCCTCCCGAGCCCGAGTTAAGACCCTAGCATACGAGATGGTCCTTAATAATGCTCGGTTCTTTGATAATGGTATCGACAAGGTTTCATATCTCGCCTTGGCAGTTGATGTTAAAACTTTACCGGATGCTCAAGAGGTTGTTATGATTGCTCTAGAGGCTAGAAAAGCTGTTGCTTTGCAGAAATGCATAGAGCACGGTGTGAATCACATTTGAACCCTTTCGAGCCTGCAACTACATCAGTATTCAATGATTGTTGCTGATGAAGACGCAACAGTTGAACTACAAGTCAAAACTCTCAAGGTATATCTAAGCCTCTACTATAACAGGACGTGGATACTCTGTCCTTATGTTTATAGGTGTGCACGAACTTATCAAAGCAGTACTCCAAGTCGATAGAAAAAGTTGCCAGGAATCGCGGATTTCAGCAAAGGCTTCCATTTTACCTCCGTATTGGGCTGAACTCGCTTGTGCGGAATTCCTTCGTAGAAGGCAACCAGGCCCTGACCGACCTGTCACGACGACATGGTTTAGGCGCCCAACAGAACCAAAATAGCTCCGCGCTCACACAGCCCATGCCAGTGGACACGAAAAAGCTGTACACAGATAGCAGCGATGCCACTGCTCTTCATTCTGTATCAACGGATCTAGTACCAGATCGTATGACCTCTTGAATACCATAGCTCTAGCATTTCAGACTTTATTGCCAATCCTACCCAAGTTTGATGCAAGCAGCGTAAATCGCTAAACAATAGATACAATGAGATGACCAGATACAATGTGTGCGAAAAGGATTGAACTTAGTGAGATCAGATGACACGGGGAAGTTTGTTCTACCAGTTTTCCGGCGGCTGAAAATAGCGCTCTTCCTCGTGCCCATCATGTCATTACTGCTTCAAGATATGAACAACCAACAGCCAATTCACATGCCACAATTCTTTGTTACCCCTGATGCCCTTGGCAACGATACCATGATTTACTTGGGGTCTCAGGTCCATGATATTATAGGCAGTACAGCTGTGGCAGTATCAAAATGTGCGGTCGCAGATTTGAAAGGGAAGGAGGCTTGGGAATGCCGTTGCGTTTCTCCCGTTTGGCCACCCGTCACCCCATGATTCCAAATTGAACATTAATCACTATTTGTGTGATTTAGTGGTTACAGATAAGAATTAGGTAGAAATTACACACGTAGGACAAGCTTCATGACAGGCAGTTAGCGGAGTAAAATGATAGAAATCTGGCGGTTCACTCTGTGAACCCCGACGAACCGAAGCAACCAACCACAATCACTGACCTGCTGTCCAATTCGTACCTATCTTCATAACCTCCCCAAATCCAATAGACTTTGTCTGGCGTTAAATTAAATATCTCACCCTCGCTGTCTAACATAATTGGCTTAGATTGTAAGCGACGTCAAACCTGAGAATCACTCTTCCTCCTATAATAGCGATCGTTGTTTCGAACTTATCTCTGAAGATCTTTGCAAGCAGGTTCTGGGAAAGGTAATAAGGACATTTCTCTAAAATAACCAGGCTCATTGAGATCGCTCTGACGTTTGACAAACGCGTCTATTGATCGGAGCATGTCTGAAAATGTACAGGTCTTCTGATGACCTCATACCGGCGCCCCTCCAAAGAGGGATTGTCGAGTCGGATACCAACATACAGACTCAGTAGCTGAGGAAAGTGTTTTTCAACATAGAAAGGCCTTTACCTAGCTTTTGTAGGCTCGGAATTGTTTTCACTCGGTGCTCATGAGTCTCAAGATAAAGCAGAACTTCAAGCGACGTGATTATTGACAGAGCTCTTGGACAAAATAATTTGCTTAAGTTCTCAAGGAGAGGCTTGCTTGATATTTTAATAGTGTTTGGGCTATATAGAATATCAGTTCCTTCGATATATGGAACAGAGAGCAATCGGCGTAAATTCATAGTGAAGAGAAGAGTGTAGAACCCTGACGTTTGACGGTGGGTCAAGAATCAACCCATAGCCCCAATCCAGCAAGAGTCTCGCTGAACAACTATCTTCCTCCATAAGCCGCGGTAGGCCAACCATCCTTCACAGCCCCTATCGTCGGCGGACTTGATGATAGTATGGAAATTCACAGTAATTTTAGTTATCCCACTGTTCTATCAAATCCACTCGACAAACTCGCCAGAGCTTTCAAACAATATCCCTGGGCATTTCGGAGAAACAAATGGTTTGGACCACTATGGGCCATCTCGTATCGGTCAAGACCAACGTTCAGCTCGACGGGATGTCGCTCTCAATTGCTGCATCGGTCGCCATATCTAGGGAGAACTCGGAACGAACTTATTACTAATTGAATCATGTCACTGATTGAGATAGATATAGACTTACGTTCACGGTTTCTAAATCACATGAAGTCGCCGAACGGATGAATAAGAGTATCGACATCCTTCATGAAAACATCGAAAAACACGATGTCATTTATGGTTTGTGTACACATCTTTCCATATGAAAAACATCCATCCATTGTGTTAAACCCAAAGTGCATTTTCTAACCTTATGACTGACTCAGAAACTCAAGTCCGCCCCCGCCTTCTGATTGCCCCGGACCTTCTTTCCAACCTTCTTCCCCAACAGCATCGACATACTTGTCATCACGAAACCTTCTCCAGCCAGGTCAAGCTTTTCTCGCGCGCCAGTATTTCTCGACAATCTGATAGCTGTGCGCCGTACCTGAAGGAAGTCCCTCTTAGACAATCGCCATCCACACTCCAAACACGGACACGATCCAAGCCCGATTTTGCCGCAATAGCTCTGCAGCCGATTTTCTTTCCTCCTTCTTTTCCTCTTTCAATCTCTTCAGGGCGGTTAGTGCCTTCTTCTCTTGCCGGGCAACTAGGATAAGCCCTCTGGGGAATTCACTGTGGGCTGCTGTACGAGTGACAGTCTCGCAGTCAAAGAGAGCAAGGTCGATGAGAAATTCGCTGCTGAGCTGATCGAAGTCTTTCACGGGGATCAACTTCGTAGCCTCCCCATAGTGCTTCTCCCTATGCTTATCGTCGCTGTCTTCATTTTGGAGGGTCCTCCTGTACAGAATCTCAACTTGCGGTGTGACTACAGTCCTATCGGTGTAGTTGTTGACACCCGCTATTTGGTCAGGTTGATGTTGATAAAAGACTTCTTTAGTTGGAGCCGCCGTCTTGAAGATCTGGGGTTTTTGTGGTGTTGAGCTAACCTTTTTGGCCGACGGATTGGAGCAATTTATATACCTCCAAGGCTGGCCAAAGAGTCATCATCTAGGTTTTCCCCTTATCAGCCTTCGGCTGTAGCAATTGGTTAGTCATTATGGTATCATGTGTAAGTTGTGAGCTAGATGTGTTATTTGCAGCTGAGACTTGTGGCTGAGAGCTTAAATCGGCAGACAGAACTTAGAAACACATCCGTGTTGATTTTCCTCAAGTGTCAACATAGCCCCCAGAGGAAATGCATCTCGAACAGGCGCCAGCAGCGGGCTCCAACATTTAATACTCCAGCACCACAGGCAGGTATTCCTTCAGGAAACGGTACCAGGTTCAGCTGTGCAGCTCATCAATCCGCAAAGCCTTCCCGAAATTATGGTACGAGCATTGCCGGTTGTGCAATGCAACTCTCTCGTGAGAGGCCACCATGGTATTAGACAGCACGTAGTAGAGTCATTGGTTACGATGATCTCCCGAGGCATCGCACCGCTGATTTCAACCCATGGAAGCATATCTACCTCCGGAGGTTGAACTCTCCCTACATATCACGGAAGACTTTTGGAAGGAAACGCAGGCATCTTCACTCGTGTTTCTGGAGCCGAAAGAGGGTGTTGCTATTATGGACGGCACATCTGTCAGCAATGGCTACGCCGATCTGGTGCTTCAGGATTGCCATGATCTGGCCATACTTTGTCAGGTACTAACATCGATGGCCGTCGAGGCTTTAGCTGTCAAGCGAAGCAATTTCCATCATTTCATTTTTGATGAACGCAGAGGGTCAGCTGCACCAACCGGGACGCATATTTCGCGGATTTTCATAGCAATTCACGATAAATCTGTAATCCGGGCCATCGAATGATAAGAGGAAAGGATTTTGTAATTAGTATTAATACTATCGCTGATAAATTTGATATCTTGCGCTATCATAATGTCTTCCAGGCTTACCTGTCCCTGGTCTCTGGTTTCTTACAAGCTCTTTATTAGGTACTTAGCTATCGGTGAACCTCACCTCATTAATACCCCACCGTATCTTGGATTAGTAGATTATTACTAACTTCTAATAACAAATAACCCATTTCAGAGCCTAACAAGCATTACTTGATCATCAAGAGACGTGACACGTCGCAACGCTCAGCATCACGCCTTACGGAATCTGCAAACATAAGCCCAGTAAGGACTAGTTTACCGGTTTGGGAACCCCAACCGTCATAATTAAGGACCCGCCAGCCAATACATGAGATACGCGTGTCCTACTATCATGAAACAGTTCAGTAGTCAAGGACTACTTTATATCGGTCCAAATACTTCTTGTATACTGCATATATAGATAGTTAGATATTTACATTGTACTGAGAAATTACCGCTGCTTTAGAAATTTTTATAATATAAGAAAGGTGACTTAGGCTACCTAAATATAAAACATTGTTTTAATAGTGCAGTATAGATAAATCCACCCTTTTACAGCATATTACTATTCACCAAGTCACGGGACCGGGATCCCGTCACCCCGCTTTTAGCATCACGCCGGAAGACACCAAAATTCAATATCCCTATCTATATCCTATAACAGGAGCACCCACTGGCCCTCCCTTAATGATATTAGATTATAGTAAGTTATATTTATAGCTACTAGCTTCTCCTAGGATATAAGCTTCTTTCTCTATATTCCCCTTTAGCTATGTGCTAGGTTATATATAATCTTCTGTAGGATATTCTTAAACTTTATATTCTTCTAATATAAAGGCTAGTTAGCCTTTCCTGAGTCTAGGGCCCCTAAGTAAGTCTGACTTACTATGGTTGGAAATATGGTGAAGATATGGGATAGGAGGGTCTCTTTTTGGCGTTAAGGGATAGTAAGCTATATTAGTAATTCCAGGAAGTAAGGAGCCTATCCCTATATATATAGACTTTTTGTAGGTATCTAAGAAAATAGATAAAAAGAGATAGAGAAATATAGTAGCTTTAATAAGGTATAGGAGGAAGAAGAAGATTATGTAGGAGGAGAACTTAAAATAACTTTAAGAGCTTTGGGATGAAAGGTATCTTATAGAGATACGGATTAAGGAGTTATATTAAGAGTGGGACTTTTACTATAAAGACTGTAACTAGTTACGAGATATTATTATATAAATGCTATTAATAAGTAGCCTTATTACTAGACCTCCTAGTCTTACTATTTTAATAAGTAATTCTTATATAGAGACTGTATCCTTAGCATTAGGGCTATTAGGGTCTATAAGTTATAGAGATATACTATTGAATAAAAGACTAGTGTAATGCTATCGAACTGATAACTATCCTAAATACTTACTATTACTATATGAGTCCCCTGTAAGCGGCTACTTAAGTGTATCTCCTCGTAGACTACCTCTAATATCTATACCAGGCTATAGCTAGCTATTACTACCATCACTATCATTACCTATAATATCCTTAATAAGTAGTAAAACGCTGCTGTCGCTAAGAGTAATAGAAGGTTGGCCTCCTTATGGCCTACCCCCTAGGCCAGGTGATTAAGAGCAGGATCCGCGAACTGGCCAGTGGGTTCTAGTTTAGCCTTGAGTTCCAAAGACTAGTTGGGTAACAAGGGACACTCACTATAAGCCTTAATGCGATGTGGGGTTTTCCGTCGATACAGTTACGGAAGCTGGTGCTCTCAGCGACTTTAGAATAACGGAGAAGCCCGGGGTTTCTGGAGGCTTTGGTGACGAACGAATCAGATTTTTGGAAGATGCATCAGCTGGTCCAAGACGAAAACATCACATTTGTAATACTGCCTCATGTTGCTACCTTTCCTTCTTTTCCCCTAGTCTCAGTTGAGAATAGCCAGGTACATAATGCAGTCTTTTCACGATTACTCTCGGATTCTATGGCAGCCCTTTCGGGGCACAGCAACATAGATGTAGGCCCTTATGTAGCCGCAAAGATTAGTCGAAGCCTCATGTCCTGTGGATTCCATATTTCTAGAGCCTGATCTTCCTATGATATGCCGCAGTTCATCTGCGCCTCCGAGTTGTAAAACGATACCAGTTTTATCGAGCATTGCCCCGAGGTTTCTATCCCGACAAGAACGCTGATGAGTAATGTAGAACTAGAGTGTCAAAGTCGTCCTAGCCTGTGCCTTGATATCAAGGCCAACATAAGAGGTCCGATATCCCCTGAGTCCTCAATTGCCAAGCAACCATACGAATAACGCTGTAGCAGAAAGCGCTCTCTGCCACGTCCGGTTTCGCGTAAAGCATCATTAGTTCTCATTTAGCGCCCAATATCAATAGCCAACTTCCCATGTCAGTCAACATTAGACGCCGCGTCTTCTTCGCCTCTGAGCTTTTCCATCTGGCTGCTGAGCGAGTACATCCCTCAGTTGCGGATCGTCTTTATCTTTATCTACGTATAGAGGACGGACATATCTAGAACCATAAGTATCAGAACCTGGATTCCATATCTCGTATCAGCGCAGGCATTGAAGTCCAACGTACCGCTGAAGATTATCCGAGCGCCGGTAACTTTTTTTGACCCGTTCAGGAGGGCAAAAAGGGCAAATGTAGCCCGGAGAGTAATGAGCCAGGCCATGTCTTATCATTTCATTCTTTCTTTTTAGGCCCTTGCCCCCTTCACTTCTTCGACACCCTTTGACAGGACAATAGTCTAGGGGTATGTTGAGTGTACATTCATGTGAGATTTGAGGAGATACCAAGTCCTGAAAGGCTCCACATTGCATTCCGTAAAGTTGCACGGATATGAGCTGGAAAGAGACTGCGGACGTGTGATCCCATCAATATTCATGCGGCCAGTGATTGAGTTTGATTTGATCGACATTGATGTAGCAGGGGTGGAAGCAGGATGATCGATTTTGGGAGCCTCGCCAGCATTGCTACTACTGTATTCTTTCAGAGCGCGAGGGTGGTCACCATTTGTCGAATGATAATTTATACGCGCGTTTAGCACGAGCCGAGGCGACGGTGTTTGATATCCATTCTCTGTTGAACGGTGTGACGAGAGAGACTGCGATTGAAGAGTTCTCTTAGATTTGTCAGCTGGTGCGCAAGCCCAATGGTAATGCCGCCTCTGCGGTTTGTCAGGCAAGCGGGTCCTTCCACCAGGAATATATCGTGGTTTAGATTGAGTTCCGATAGGGGACTCGCCGTGAATGGAACTTTGTCTAGCCGCTTTAGAGCTATCAGGGATCGTTTTTGGAACCGGGGCAGCGAGAGATAGTAATGCATTCCCAATAGAAGCAGCTTGTAAAGCGGCTGTAGCTAGAGGCTGAAGCAAAGGCCCGCCGATGGTGTTGCCCTCTACGGCCCTCTCTTGCCGCGACTCTTCGCTTGGTGACTCTTCGTTGCAGGCAGATTCGAGAGCGTCGAGATTGGGTTCATCAGCGAGATGTTGGAGCCACATACCAATTCCACCATAGGGATCGATTTGACATTTAGATATGTCTGGAGAACGAGATTGAGGTGGATTGAGATCTGGGCGTACGGGTGCGAGTTTGGGGCTTGGAGGATCTAGAGCGTGCGGAACGTATGTAAACTTCGTCGGTTTGGCCGGTTACCCATATTCAAGAGAGAACTCGATAGGGAACACAAGATTCAAAGTCGTTAGCAAGTCGAGGCAGTCAACAAGCAGATGTCGGTTCGTATTTCGACGCTTGCTTCTTTTGCACAGATCGACAAAGCTGTTTAGGAGGGGTAGTCGAGAAGCTGCGATTTCACCACTCAAAAAGCTACCGAGTTAAGTCAATTGAGCCTTGCGACGTGGCTGTGATACGCTGTCAGCGCGAAGAAACAGCGGAGACGATAGTGTATTGACGCACCGCACTATAATTAGTAGCAGTTGGGAAACTTTACCTAGTCGATGAGCGAGGGAAGTTGGGGCCTTGTTGCATTTGAAAACCTATATCACGTCTTCTGTATGTCTTTGTGGTCAGTTGACAGAAAAATGTGGGGTTTCCCCTCGATTTGTCGCTCCCGTTTTGTGGACCTCGGCGGCATCTTCTTTCAGGCTTAACCTGTATTGGAATAATGAGTGCATTGGACAATGTGAACTAGTTCAGCTGATTTGGGGAAATTGACGCTTTTCGCGATAACTACCTGCTCTACGTCTGAATAAATTTTCAGACATAAGAATATTTTCAGACCTCCCCCACCAAAGAGGAGATGTATTATCTATAGCTACAGTAAGAGAATCAATGGGAAAGTCATATGCTGCTACTACATTGACTGGAGGGGAAATGCACGGAGTCTCGTCCGAAGGGCCTAGGGTAGGGCATTCTGGGCCAGACAGATGTCCCATGTAACATTCGAATCTGATGTTGTTGATCAAAGAGTAAGCTCTCTCAACCAAATCTGCCATAACCCGCGCTACTAATGCCGGTGGAACTTTTATAGGATCCTGTATGGATAGGCACATGGGGGAAAACGCAGAAACACTTCTAGTCATAGCTTGAAGATAATTGCAAACATGTCGGTTGAAAATTGTAAGCCACACCTAACAGGCAACTTCAAAAGCTAAAAAAATAAAAACAATGCTCTATGGTCCGCGACTACGCATCTCCCGGGTCGGTCGATATTATAGTTTGGGAAGTTGTATTTCGATATCAATGCCCTCGTCGGCTTCTATGATATTTAGGTCCATAACTATAGGTGCCAGGGGATCTGCTGTGAATATAGGTTCGGTAGCTTTGAGCTTTGCGGGCTATAACTTGTTCTCCTTAGTGGGTGTTGGGCTGCTTTCCTTGAGGACAATGGCCATGTCACGGCGTATACCTATAGGTTGTCATGTCCGGACTTTGCCCATCTTGCCTGTTTTCTTTGCTAGTTCAGGCTCTTCACGCTCAACGCACTCCATTTCTGTCTTGACCTTCTCGAAAACCTCATTCAGTCATTTTTGTACCTTGCTGATCTCATCGTTGCAGTCGCCATCGCGAATAAACTGATGAGCACCGTGCTTATACATGCTCTGCACGAACTCGAGGCTTTTATCTGGCTTATCGTATAAGTTAAGGGCCGAACAGCTTGCTGCTCATGTATTGTGGAGAAGGGAGAGCGTCATCGTTACTTCCATCACCTGATACGTCTTGCTCCGCAAGATTCTTGCTCTGGGCAATTCGCACGGCTATCCTGGCGTTGCGCATCAAATACCAACTTCACGAGACGTAACTCACAGAATTGGTTGAGATTCAAGCAGACGTCCTCAACAGTCGTCGTACTCTGAAAGCCGTGAAGGTAATTGTAACTCAACTTCTAGATGAGTTTCTCTCTTGGAATATCAAGAAATATCTTGTTCCGTATACACTGTTGTAGATGCCGAAAGAAATGGATGACTTCTTGTTATGTATGGCTCTAACTCTAAGACCTTAGAACTAAGACTGTTCTACCTAGCAGTGCCGCACAAAATATTCAGTTTGCAGACTGCCTAGCTCATTCTTAGGCCTTTCTGACAGCAAATCAACGAGTGGCTGACTTACCCACTTAAAATCCGGGTGGAAAATTGGGCCCAGATGGCGCCATTTATCCGTATTGAGTGTAACGTCAAGATGGCTATCACCTCCCCAAGCTGTCTGTTCAATGATGCTTGGTGGGGTTGGAGGAACTTCCGTCATAAGGTGCAGTAACAAGCGTAACATGTCCTCGTTCTACACTGCTGTAAATCGTCGAGATGCGGCTAGCACCGGACGAGTTTAACGACCAATCGGACACTAACATAAAATCTGGACAGATGTGCAGGCCCGATTGTTCGGCTTTTGATCAAACCTGGCTGTCAGAATCTCGGGCTTGGCAGAACCGATCTGATCTGTCCGCAACTTGTGTGATGCACTTGGCAACAATCCGCAAAAAGACAATCACATTTACTGAAGATTGTCAACAGCCACGGCACGGCACGGCACGGCACGGCACAGGATCTGCATGCTGCGACAGGAACCGCTCGATTATGAAGACCTGAGTTACGTAGTGATATGTATGTCGCACCAGAGTCACGCTGACGTTCAAGATCCCCGCACACCACCCAGAAACGCAAGTCATTTGCTCTCACGTGACTCTAGCGATTCAATTCTAGCTCTGAGGCATTATGCAGGCAGGTGTGCAAGGCATAGTATTGAGCAAAGTGAAGTGTCATGTCTCTAGTAGCGAATGAGGTGACTTAGGTTTATACAATTACACAAGTCTTATTGACAGCTGATGAGCTAATATTCTTTCCAGTACGATTAAAGGCATATACGCTCAGCGGAAGATATATTAAACCCTTCACAGATCTTTATGCCCTCTGTGATGGAAAAGCACCAGAGAATCCTGGAGAAGCCTGGGAAGATAGTAAAGCCCAGATTTCTATTTATGAGCTTCGATACTGTTCCCTCAGGCCCTTCTCTGGAAGTCCACAAGCGACTAGATCAAGACTCGTATGAACTGGATTATTTCGATTCGACATTGTAATGTTAGTATCAGAACTCACTCTCTGCTGAAAGGTGCAAGGCCTCTGCGAACGAAGACAGCGACGAATAAGTCTTTTGCCGGTCAACACGTTCGCGTTGAGCAGATGAATTGAACGCGAAACTCTCATCAACCTTTTGACGCCATAGAAGAATACTGTAGATAGAGGGTTTACTTCAGAGACGAAGCAATTTCGCTCCCAGGCACTGTCATAAATGAATACTAGCAATATATCTAGTCAAGTGATTGGGCTCTCATAGCTGACATAGCGATCTATTTCAATTTGAGATCTTTCTGCAAAATGACCTGGTCTTCCTGCCTACATCCAAACAGTGCCATCACCGCCAGTTGAAGTTCGACGAGAGAATTTAATTTCCGGCCCCGACTTTGTTCTGCCATTGGAAATTTAGTCTGCAGCAAGTACGTCTCTCGTATAGAGTGACCGTTGCCTCCATTCAGAGCCATGTTTAAATACAATAAAAGGAATCGGTGAGAATAGCATGTTGAAAAAAGCTAATAAAGAAGAACCTTTTCCATAGCCAAATTGTTCTATAAGCATTTGATTCATCATAGGTACGACTGTGCACATAACACAGCGGGCAACAATCAAACCTGTCAAGGCGCTGGCCGAATACAGTTTGAATGCGTCCACCACGTAGGCTGACAAAGGCAGAATGCTCAACATAATGGACACGCCAAGAAGGAAAAGCGAAAAGACCATGATGGGGAGAGACAAACCCAGTTCGGCACTCCAACCATATAGTAGGATACCAAAGGGCAACATGGATGCACCCACCAATGCAAGAGGTAGTTTGAACTCTGGCCGGCCAGTATAGCCAACCCGTGATGTACTCAAGTTGGTATAAACCCGGTCGACGGTCAAATGGCAAAACATGATCCCAACTGCTGATCCTACACTGAATGAGAGCATAACTTGACCAGCCCCAGTAGAATTTATATCATATCTCGTCTTCAGGATGCCTGGAAGGGTTGTGAACACGTTGTAAAAATTGGAGAATGCGATTGAACCATAGAGAGAAAGACACATAAGAACACTAGAAGATCGGAAGATCGCGAAAGGACGCGCGAAGGACGCACCAATTCTAGCTCTGCTTCCCGAGTCATAAGTATCCCTCTCGGTTGTCGGGTCTGTGCGCTGAATCTTGTGAGCCGCGTCTCGAATCTGGTAAGTCTCGCGGAAAGAGACTAGGAAAAGCACCCCAGCTGTTCCAGCAAGGGCGGAAGCAATCCCAACAAGCCACCGCCAACCCCAGAGCTCGGTGACAATCTACGGCCCCGCCGATAAACGGTGCGAGCATTGTCAAGCTCAAAGGTGATCCTCGATGCTGCGGAGCGAACATGTCTCCTATTACCGCTGGGTTCAGGACGTTGCAAGTCACAGTCAAGCCAGAACAGAAACGAGCGAGGATATATGTCGAAGGATTCTGGGAAAGCGCTGCCAAAATATTTGAGAGAATGAACAGCAAGTTGGCGCTATTAGCGACGGGCCGTCGTCCAATATTCTCGGACAATGGTGCTAGAATGAGTGGTCCAGCTGCTTCGCCGAGCTCCCAAATGGTAACGACAAGTACGTTGGCGTACTTGCTTCCATATTTGGTGTCGGAGAGCTCAGATATAATCTCGCTCGAAACAGGCACTATTGAGAGGCAGCTGAAGCTTCTGCCACACACATGTTAGTTGCATGGTTCGTGAATCATGTCGGGAAATCGTATGATGGAGGACTCACACACAGAAACCCATAAAGGTAAGAAGAAGCACGATAGTCCATTTATACAGCGGACTCCATCCCCACGGATCTGACTTGGTACTACCGCAGCTTAGATATCGGTGATCATGGCGAATCTCGCTATCTTCAAGAGCAGGTTCGCAGAATGGGTCTCGGCACAGGAGCGAATCAGTTTCTCTACCGTTAAAATTAGGCATCGTGATCAGTGTCTGATGTAATGCTAGTTTATGAGAAAATAGCCTGGTCGAGGAAAACTTAGGCAGCCAAGAAGGGTAATGAAATTAATTATAAATGTTATCACAGTAAAACAAAGTATTTACACATTCTTCACCGCACTTTCCTTCAATTAGCATTACTTGTATATAAGTGTGAGATTTATCCAATGGTATCTGCTAAGACCTACATTATGCATTCGCCATTTTCTTTCGTCTTCTTGGAGGTTGTTGTGTCAGAGCACTGACGGCTTGTCAGTTTGTTGTTACCATTGTATCATTGTAAGAGAGCTATAAATGACGTCTCCTTCCATTAGTGCGGTAAACTAGAAGTTCGCTTTGTTTAATAGACCAATAAATGAGTGAAGAAGCTTATCGTGGCTGCAGGACGGCACGCTGAGACACGGCACCATCTGAAGTGGATGGGTGGGACACAATGCTACTACGTGGTTTTTTTGTCGAAGAAAAAAAAACATGTCCAGCCATGCTGGCCTCAAAACTTAAGCCTGAAATAATTGTAGCTGTGTAACTAAAGTCAAAAAATAACAATCTTAATTGTAACTAAGGCTGATAAATATGTGCACAATTTACTTATAATTCCTTAACTTGTTATATACCTCTTATAATTATATTATTTCCTTAATTAAATGGATTTAATTGTGGCCTTAAGAAGTTGTAATTGTATATACTAATTATCAAACCTAAAGAACACTAAATAATAATAGGTCTTTATTAAATTTATTACGCCTGCTTTCCAAAGACAACGCTACTATAAGTGATAGTCTAGGTTAGGAAACTAAAATTATAAATTAATAGAGAAATAATAGTAATACGTTTACCGCCACTTTTGAAATTGTTAGATAAATGCTGAACAGCTAATATATAGCCTAAATTTGTATCTTTAAGGATAATACCCTTTTAGCTTAAATTAGCCTCCTTGTATATAGATTTCTTTTAGCAATAAAATAGCTATATTAGCTGATGACATCTTTACAAATAAATATATTACTAACTCCTAATGCCCTATAGTAGCTAATTGAGTAAAGATGCCTTTTCACTTTTTGAAAAATAATCTAGATAGTATTGCTATATCTAGCAGTCTGACTCTGCAGACGTGGTTGCATCACATTCAACAAATAGCCCATCCTAGAAAATGCCCCACAGAAACTGTAACGTTCGTTGTCCAGTGGAGGTGTGCAACGTAAGAGGTGGCCTCAGTCATCCGTGTGTAAGTAAACCTGGTAACAGCATATGCAAGTTCCACATTGTGACCACGACTGCGGGCGCTTTCCATGACGGACGCGGCCAATATTGTCTAGTCCTGCGAGTCAAAGTCGAGTTCTAAGCAAGCTTCTTCCAAAGGCGCTGAACTAAAGAAGGAGACAAGATCCAAAGGGCACGCCCACTGACATCCTAATACGTGCAACAGGTCGAATATATCATGTCTTCTCCAAAGCAGCCTTTACACTCTTACTCTCCATTACCAGGGGGGCACATCCGCTTAGCTCAACTATTGCCGAGTAAAGACAAGAACGCCTATATACGATGCCGAATTTCCGACTATTTGTTGGAAGATTCAGGAACCGGTCGTCCATACTGGTGTCTCTCTTACGTATGGGGGTCTCAGAGCAGGCTTCGATCAATTTTTATCGATGATCGTCAATTTCAGGTCGGAGAAAATCTCCACGAAGCCTTGTCACAGTTACGGGACCATTCGATAGAGCGTAACGTATGGATAGACGCTATTTGTATCAACCAAGGAGACGTCAGGGAAAAGTCACAACAGGTACAGCTTATGGCAAAGATATATGCTAAGGCAAATTCCGTGATTGCTTGGCTTGGTACAGAAGCATACGACAGTGGCCAGGTACTCAGAGAAATAGCCGCAATGGCCAAGCCGGGCAAGAAGCTCTCGGTCAACGGAAAAGCGATCCAAAAACTGTTTGATAGACCTTGGTTTCAACGCGTATGGGTAAGAAAACAAACACCCGATAATATCAGGCAGGAACGCTGATGGACTGAACAAGGTAATTCAGGAAGTAGTCGCAGCCCGAAACCTCCTGTTCAAATGTGGCACCACGGAGATTGATGCACCAGCATTCTTTTCGGGCCTCATTGCACTAAACATGCCTTATGGTGTCTATCCAGGCATTCATTCCCTGATGATCCTGATCTCCTGCTTCGACAAGGCTGCTACTTTTCGCTTGAAAGGAGCGACTAGTAGGTCAGGCGTATGTTCAGTGAAGCTATACCCTCTGGCTGAGCTGTTGGATATGTTTCACCTTCGTCAGGCCACTGAACGATGTGATAAGGTCTATGCTCTGCTCGGCATGAGTTCCGATGAGCATCTCATGGTAGATCTATCACCCAACTACGAAATCCCATGGGGAGAGCTCTTCCGGCAAGTCATCAATGTTGTTCTAAAGCCGATAGCCGTGTGTACCTGGGACAATAGCGAGATAGCAGTTATCCGATGTAAGGGTAATGTTTTGGGCCAAGTCATTGCGGCCCAGGGGGAGATTAGTCGCCAAGGAACACAGAAGATAAACATCATTTGGAACAATGACTCTGGCCGTCGAGGATTGCGGTCTCACTGGGTTGTACACGCCTCGGCAAAGCCTGTGCGCACGGGAGATTTTATTTTCCTTGCATATGGGGTTTTGAAGCCGACAATCATCAGGTTATATGACGGCTGTTGGATGATCATCAAGGTCGCAGGGGCCCTACCTGATGATTTAAAACCAACGAGCTCAAACACCGACTTACAAGTTTCACAGCTGGTGGCAAATCCGCAATCAGAATTCCTCCTTATGTGGATCTGGGAAGCCGATGCAGCCCAGACGCTACATGTGCAAGAGTACGGAAGCCCTATGGGCGCTCAATCGTTGCAAGGTAGAGATACGGACCTGGAGATCATTCTGGAAAGAGTAGCCAGTCTATGGAATATTGGGCAGGTGCTACAAAACATGGGGAGACGTGAGGCTGGGAAATATCTACGGATGGCAATGGAGGTATTCGACAAGGCATTGAGAGATATAGGCGGCTTCGCGCTGAAGAATCCGAAATTCAACAGTCAGAAAAACGGGGGCCCCGAGAAAATACAGAAATTGACTGTGCAACTTCTCAATGAGAACAGTGCACGGATGATCAGACTAGCTGCAGAATACGGCTACGAAGCACTTGTCAAACTGTTGCTTGAAAATACCGACCTAGACCCGGATGTCAAAGATGAGGATGGTCGGACACCCCTATCATGGGCAGTGAGGAACAGACACGGAGCAATCGTGAAGTTACTGCTCTTCACTGGAAAGGTCGACCCAGAAGTCAGAGACAGTGGTGGACGGACGTTGTTATCGCTGGCCGCAGAGAACGGTGATGAAGCCATCGCCAAGCTGCTGCTCGGGACTGGAAGGGTTGATCCAAACGCCAAGGACAGGTATGGGCGAACACCAATGCTGTGGGCAATATGGAAGAGACATGAGGACATTTGTAATCTTATTCAGGGCCTGTGAATGTGTTGATCTTTTCTTGGTGAAAGAAAAGCAAGGAAAGAAACGAATTTGGAAAATGGAACTGCAGATCATTGCTGGATACAAGGATGAGTACATTCGCAATTGAACCAGGGACTTGAACGAGATTCCTCAATTGGTGCACAACATATATTTATCGCACGAGTTCAACTGAAGATTGAGATTAGTCATATCAATTAGAACTGAGACACGAAATCAGATAGGGTTATCTGGCCTGACAAGACATTCGGCTGTGAAACCGGCAAATGATAGCAGGTCTTCGCCACACCAAGGATCCAACCTATGCATCGACATAGGAAATCAAACAAGAGGTTCCTCCTGTGTTTCGAGATCATGACATTCAAGCTGGCTGTTTTGAAAGCTCCCACGGGCTTTTGCTCATTTACTTCGAGGAACATCGCATAGCATTCTCGCTCTATGATCAAGCTCCAGCAATAGTTATTTGATCTCATCCACAGCCACCATATCAGACTCTCATCTGTTCCATTATCATCATTTTATCACAGCATGTTTCCGTTGCGCGTTATGCATAATCCTTGCTCAGAACGACATCGTATGTAATCTGGTATATGATAGCGAGAACCTTCATATACCACAATGGCAATCAGTATTGCCGCGACTGATACATAGAAACAAACTTTTTGTCCTTGGGAAACATCTATTTGCTTGTAGTCAAGTATACCAACATTTATTTATTATGCTCTTTACCATCCACTGCTATTGTGTCACACTATGGAATGCCTCTTGACCAAAACCTACTCATCGTTATCGATTCCTTGTAAGTCGGCTGTGGCAATATCATATGAGAAGTGAAAGATATCTTGCCAAAGCTTCCGGCGACCTACCTATCTCTCAGGCTCCTACCTGTGTAAACAGTGTAACAGTGTCAGAATTTATCTATATGCATTTTGCCACGTCGTGTTATATATATCCTGACGTGCCGTGCCGTGCCGTGCCGTGCCGTGCCGTGCCGTGCCGTGCCGTGCCATGCCGTGCCGTGTCTGCTGATGCCCCATTGTGCAACACTCTTGATCTACTGATCCTGTATGATTGCTCAATCACAGACGGCCCGCATGACAGACTCTGTGCGTCTTGTCAGGAGAGCACAGCGAAGAACACTCTAACAAGATAATATTCTTCCAGCTGGGGGTCAGTAGTCGTCATCATCTTTTGCAACTTGACGCTCGACCGAATTTTCACTAACATGAGCTAGTTGTAGAGCACCTGCACTGGCTGGCCCGAGTTTAGATTACTAATTACGCTGATATGCACATCCATACTGCCATTCAGTGTCTTGTTTTACGGCTGGAGTGCCCAAGGCTTCCCTCCTGCTCTTATAATCGTTTCGATTTTCCTCGATGTCTCCAATATGCTAAGCGTTCTACCTCTATTGGCCTACGTGGCTGATGTACTCAGACTATACTCAGCCAGCGCCTCAACAGGTTTGATTGTTACCTGCTATCTCATATATACAGTTGTACCTATAGTAAACCATATGGTTGTTAAATGATCTGGCCACGGATATGCATCTTTGATATTAGCCTCTGTTAAATGCTTATTTCATTAATTCCTTCCATTATATTCAAGTATGACTCAAAGTGGAGGCACAGGTCGTTCTATAAGGGAGGTGCGCATGACACGGCCCGTACAAGACACGGCACACGTAAGACACACGGCTTATACAAGACAAGGCTTGGGTCTGTGATGACTCGATGATCTTTCGAGGGTACCACTCTCTGCCATGGCAAAGATACTGTCAATCGAGATGGATGGTCAGCATTGAGCCTAAAACTTTGTTCTATTTATACACTATTCAAGATAAGATGCCCTTTTTATTCTCTATTGTTCAGTCAAGCTCTTAAAATAATCCTGTGACAAAGATTCGAAAAAAAAAGACAAGAAAAATAGTCAAGCAAAACGAACACAATATTATCAATCATGGATAAATCAACGGCCAACTCGCGAAGGGAAGACTTTGATGTCACCCACGCCTATTTTATTGGGCCAAATGGTTCCAATATGCCTGAGTTTAGAGCCAATATTAACACAATTCTTGATGAGCTGCTCACGGCTCGACAGAGCTACTATCCTGACGACCAGGTACGACGTGATCCGCTATATTCATAACTCTGTTGACTGAAACATATCAGGCTTTAATGCCTAAGAATTACCGTGTTGGTCCCTTGTTCACGAAGGCAAGATCTGACCTTCGTCTCGCTACGGAGAGACTGGCATAACTTCTGAGCAAGCTCTCCGTTCCATTTTGGTCTCCTCGCTATGAAGCGTACATGTACACAGACTTGACTATGCCGTCACTCCTTGGGTATTTTATGACAATGTTATACAATCCCAATAATCTTTCACCTGAGGTTAGCCCAGTGACAACAATGGTTGAGCTTGAGGTAGGTCAACAGTTGTGTAAATTATTTGGATACAACACTGATCCACAGAAACTTCCCTTATCATGGGGACACATCACCTGTGGCGGAACTGTGGCCAACCTTGAGTCTGCTTGGGTCGGTATGTTTTCCTCTCACCACCAACGCTACGAAGGCGCCCCTTTGGGGTTCTCACAAGCGTCAATTTATGCAGTTGAATGTTTATAATGCTAACTCATCGTCTTCCAGCACGAAATCTGAAATTCTACCCTTTGAGTTTCTGTCTTGCACTAAGGAAGGGAAAGTTAAACTTCATTGCTGACCGGTTCTGCACAACCTTTGACGATAAGCTCCCCACAAGACTATTCAAAGATCTACATGGATGGGATCTGCTGAATCTCCATTCAGAGACGATCTTAGGCCTGCCGGAGGATCTGAATCGGCAATTCGGTATCAGTCATCAGTTTGTTTCAGAGGCTGTCAACGAATTCAGCGTCGAGAGTATCGGTCGTGAAGTGCTGGAAAAAGAGTTTGGAATCAATAACCCAGTCAAGTATTTTATAAGCAAAACCGGACATTACTGTTGGCCCAAAATAGCTGGTAAGTCTCTAGGAAGAGAAATCCTTTTTAATTACTTACAAGTATTGCTTTAAGCAATTTCAGGTATCGGCTCACGAAACGTGGTAGGGGTGGATGTGAATAACAACGCTCAAATCGACACTCAGCAACTGGAACATTATTTGAAGAAGTGTGCTGAAACTAAAACGGCTGTATTTGCCGTGGTTGTTATCATCGGGTCCACCGAAGAAGGCGCTGTCGACAGACTCACAGAAGTCTTAAGACTTCGCAAGAAGTTACGAGAGGAGCATGGCTTGTCATTCCTCATTCATGCCAATGCGGCCTGGGGTGGTTATTTTTCTACAATGCTAAGCCGTGACAAGCCCAAAAACGACGGAGAACAGGCTTTTACTAAGCCTAAACCAGAGGATTACTTGAATCCAGAAACGGTAGAGGATCTCAGGTCCTTGGCGCAGGTCGATTCAATCACGGTTGATCCGCACAAAGCTGGCTATATCCCATACCCTGCAGGAAGCCTTGCATACAGAGATGGAAGAATACGACACTTGATTTCATGGTCAGGACCTTACCTCTCTCAAGGAGCTGACGATGTCGACATGGGCATGTATGGAGTAGAAGGCAGGTAAGTTTGTTATCTGATGCCAACCTATAAATTATCGTAGGTTAACCGCTGGGTTGTAATAGCAAACCTGGTGCCGCTGCAATGTCAGTGTGGCTTTCGAATCAAGCCATTGGTTTGAACCCCAACGGATACGGCAAACTTCTTGGTGAAGCTGCTTTTACCAGTGCTCGGGTAAGTTCTCAATTCTGTATACAATGTTTGTCATGCAATTTACTAATTTTGAATAGCTATCCGCACACTACGCGACTATGGTCAATGATGACTTTATATGTGTGCCATTCAATATGCTTCCAGCCGAAAAGAATGGCGATCGGAATTTCCTTTCCGCGCCAGTGGCGATGGAAAGACAGAAGATACGTGAGCTGATTACCCATCAAAATGATGAGGAAATTTTTGCTTCTGAAGAAGCAATGGGTATCATTCGCGACCTAGGATCCAACACGAACATAAATTGTTTCACTCTTAACTGGAAAGACAAGAAAGGAAATCTCAATACAAATTTGGAGGAAGCAAATGATCTTATGAAAAGGGTTGTGGACAGATTGTCGATCAGCTCTACGAAGGTCGATCCATCAAACATCGCAATACATCTTGCTTCGACACAGTTTTCACACAAGGACTACGGTACGTGTGCGCACAAATTTATGGAGAGAATGGGTATCGAAAAAACCGACAAAAGCCTTTTTGTCATCCGGAACGTGGTCACAAGTCCTTTTCCAACAGGCAAAGACCTCATCGCCAGTTTAATGATGAGTCTACACACAGTGATTCGTGAGGAGGTGGAAGTGTGCAGGAAAAGGAATGCTGTAGAGAAAAAGAAAGCTCTATTTCTTGTACAAGGGACACCGCGTACAGGCGAAATATTTCTTATCTTGCAACCTTCCTTCCACGATGCAGCCATCCGGAGGCAGATCATCCTCTCCGCGAAGCTCGATGATGAATTAGCAAGATTTTACCAAGTGCTAGTAGGCACGAGCCATAAAACAGTCGTTATGGTGGAGTCGTTGGAAGGTCTTTTGATGGAGAATGTTGTGCATGAAATCGGAAGTTCACCACCACGTAACGTTTCTGTCGTCATGTACGAAAGGGGACTTAGGTGAGTAGTTGAAAGCTTGATTATGTTTAAACTATACTAACTGTATACAGAAACTGTGTCGAAATCAAGGGTAAAGCCACCCTGAAGTCAGTGGTAAAAAGCCGATCTCTTGACCCCAGCTACCATGACCTTGAATATCCTGGCAAACACGTGCCTTTTTATCTGTATGGCAGTGGAGAAGAACTCCATATTTCGCACATTCTCCTCAAGTCCCCAAATATCGCACTCGCCGCCAGTCACGTCGAGTTCAGGCCTAATTTCTTGAAGATGGAACAATATGGACCTGTTATTGACCTGCTTTCTGAAGGGTTGATCCTCGGATTAATGGATGTACCAGAAGCATCGATCCATCCAGTGGCCGCAATGAAGGATGGTACAGTGCGAAATTCTTTCTTTCAGCCAAGAAAGATTTTCAAAGTTAGGATCTGGAAAGACCCCAACAGTGTAGTAGCTCAAGGACCAGGATTACTTGAAAACTTGGGAAGACACATTTACGATGGCGAAATGATGCTGAAAGACAATATATTCGTCGATTTTAATAACCTTAACGAGGTGGTTATGAAGGAAGATCTAAGCAATATGGACTTGCTGAGGAACAGGCTGGTGGAGGTTAAGAAAATATTAGGTAGCACCAATGGCCCTTGAGGGTCAAATTGTATTCTCTTTTTTCCATTTAATTAGTTAAGTAGAAAGTTTTTAAGGCACCCCATTTTACAGTGAGTGGGGCTACCCGACAGGGTCTAACTGAGAGGCCAGTGGTAGTTTGTGTTAGACATGATGTGTACAGGGAGGGCCGAAAGGAGTGTCCGCTTACCTCTGTTTCAATACCATTGTGGTAGACCGTGGGCACCGGCAGCGCCCGTCGTAAAGTATTATTCCTGTTTGGAATGGGCCCGCATAACTCACCTTCACCAGCGAAGCGTGGACACTCGTTTCGATCATCCCTGTATTCGGCTCATTGATTGCAAATTGTTATGTCCTTAGAATGTACTCCTTGACGGGTTCACCGTTCTGGCGCGTAATCTTGAGCATCCCTGCTCACACGTGATACTCCAGTACCTTGTTCAACAGGTCCCATGAACCAGCTATCTCAACAAGCCACTAGCTTGAGGTGAAATAGCCACGATATATCTGAGTGCCAAATTCACTTCAAATTCTACTAGAGCTAGAGCTGTATTACAACATAGCTTTCTTCCTCTTCTACGGCAGAGTACAAGGCTTCTGGTTCATCGGCTGCTTATGCTTAGATGCAATCAGGCTCTGTTTTGTCCCTGTTTGGCAGCTGAATCCGCAAAGGTCGGCCGAGACAGCGTTGAACTCCAGGTGAGGATGTGGGTGAGCATGCAATGACCCTCAATACCTAGTCGTAGAATGCCGCAAGTGTCGTCTAAGCAGTTGAGGCCGCAGATGTCGGTTGTGTGAAAAATCAAAGGGCCACAGAGTCCGGAATGTCAAAGGCCCGTGAAGCCGTAATGTTGACGTGAGAAGAAGCTGCAGATGTCACATAGGAAATGGTGCCTAAAGAGGATGTCGAGAGTCAGTGCCGTTAAAGGCACTTGTCACGAAGAAAGGTAAGCTCTCCGAATCTCTTTCTTCTAGGACCTTTCTGAGCCATCAGCCAGCAAAATTGACACTGCCACTAAACTGAATCAAGCAGCCCAGCGATCTGGCATAGCTAAACAACATAGCTAATTAATTGCCCTATAACAGCCTAGAAGCCCGTGTTGATGATCGGAATCTAGGCATGCGTCTAGAATATTCCGTTTTCCATAACAGATTTAACTTCCTGAACGATCCTGGGAAAAAGACTACGCATGTTCACGCTCCTAAGCTGTCACGTCAGGATTACCACCAGGTGACAAACGGACGGCCGTCGATCGTATCAAGCTCTTCCTAGAGTGAGCGAATTAGAGAAATAGAAGAAAGTCGTAAGACAGATTATGGTAAAGGCACATTTCGAGAGCCTGCACTACGTATTATCGTCATAGTATCCTCTCCTTTCGCGTCAAACCCAGTTAATATCTATCCAAAGGACACTCCAGGCGCAGAAAAGTTAGATGTGTCCCGCTGAGCTACGGGGAACCTAATTGCCGCGTCAATTGTGATCGTCTCCAACAAGAGTGTATATTCGATTCAGTTCATTGTCACGCTTGCAAAGGCTTCATCTTAGAGCCAGTATCTTAACCATTTCTGACCCTAGACCAATATTCAGTGGCCTGCTCACTCCCCAACTTTCTTCCAGGATAATGTTCCAATTAAATGAAGTGGAAGCCTAGTAGGTCTACTAGATATTGGAGCCACGACCAACACGAGGACTATGTGTTTTGAGATTCCGGAGGAAAATAGATTTCCATTTACAATCCATAGTTTGTCAGACCTATTTCAATGTTTTCTTTCTTGAACATACTGACGATCTGACTTCCCAGTATCACTTACCGAACCTTTCGATACAAGCCATCAAGACGTCCCAGATTGGACTTTGCCAGAAGCAGACCCCGCTTCGATCCCAAACGTAGTGAAGTGGTAGGGAGTCGATGACACCAGTTCTATGTGTATGCCGACAAACTGGGAATTCCTGACATTTGTGCCGTTTCCTAGTCCATCGATCGAAACCACTTCTGATGGCAGGGACCTCACAAATAATGCTATTGGGGCTTCTTCCTGTGACGTCTCTCCGTCATCACAACAAAACTTGCTAAGGATCTCTGGATCATCAAATACACATGGTTATGTCTTACCCAGCAACGAAGTCGACCTTAGTATGAATACGAGCTCTATAATATAAATCAGAAATTCGGGATAATTTGATACAGAAAGACTCGTAATTGCCATGTGTTATGATTGTATGTCACATTGAACCAAGAATCAGATGGTCGCATCGCGTGTCGTTGAAAAGCCGATCTTGGTAATACGAAAACCTTGGCATGAATCATAGGATCGGCTGAATGGTCACGACCAAAATGCCAGACCGAAATTACTATGATAAATAGTTTACAAAAGCTTGAACTGGATGTCAACCAACGGAAGCAAACTGATACAAGTATGAAATTACATATGAACCATGTAGTTATGAAACTGCGGAATTCAGGAACTTCACCTCCAGTGACTCAGTTTATACTGAATGAAGCCACTGGCAACGGTGGTATTAGCTGAATTCAATGTCACGAACTCCAGTAAGCCGCCTTTTCAGGAAGCCATCATCAGCTCGAGAATAGCGCCTACATTATTGATCCAATAGCTCGGGGATCTGTACAACTTAGCCAACAAGAGCTAGATACAAGGTCGTCCACTATTATATATCCTCATTACACGAGAGCGGCGGCGAGAGGGACGATATACCTGAGGACCTCGCCGACCAGGAAGCCAAAGCCAGGATGCAGTGCGATTGTGATCTACTCACCGCGCAACTTGACCAAGTAGGCCAAGTATTCCAAGCAAGAGATTATGTCTTCCCACGAAGCGTGTAGCTTTAAGCAGCCGTCAACTCGCTCCTCCATGTTGTCGATACATATGCCCAATCTAATTGACGCCCTACCGAGGGTCGTTTTCTTGTATGCTCGAAGATCCAGGGCTTCACATTGCTCATGTTCACAAGTTGGTGTGTCTATTCAGCACAATTCTCCCAGAATCACTCCTACACCATTCGCCATGTACATCACAATCGAAAAAGACTTCCGAAACTTCTTCTTTGTCTTCAATGGCTTCGGCAACTCTAAAGAACTCGTTATGATTCTACTCATCAATATGTAGCCTCAGAAAACTTTTGTTGTTGCCCGTTGTCTTAGGAATAGATATCAGTACTTCTTTTGAGATTCCAAAAGATTAATGTGCTTGAAAAGTAGATTTGATAGCGGCCAAGGTGGGGATGAAATGCGAGTAGCTCTCGATACCAAACCGAACTGCAAATGGAAGCCCAGAGGCTATTTCCACGTGTGATCGAGCGCAGGGGAACCCTGCCTCGCTAAGGCCTCAAGACAGCAGACCAGCAATGCAATTACGAGTAATGCCATCGCGGATATCACAAGTAATTGGGATTTCATGGGACATTATTTCAAGACACTTTCGGCGCGTATGTTGTACAAATTTGTTGGTCTCAATGTTATAGGGATTATACGTCGTCGCGTTTCCTGTCTTCTTGGATGTTGCCCTGGTAGATGTGAAGTTTAAATTTATGTACAGGATGATGCAAAAGTCTTTCGAATACATTGAGATAAGGTTATTGAGCTTTCATAGTCGTCAAAGGGTGTAAGTGACAGCATGTCGAATTCAGGTACCAAGAGAACAATGAGGCGGTCGCCTTGACCTTCTAATATGGCATTGACCTCATTTTGGCTATTCTTGACTACCAAAGCGACATTTCTGGTCATTGGGAACTGAGGCACGACGAGAATAGGAGGCGCCAATGACTGAACCTTCTGGAGCAAAACGTCTCAGCTTCATAGGAATTATTATTTTTCAGTATTTTCTGATTAGGAAGGGATATAGAACAGTGGAGACGAATTGTAATTAAATAGAGTAATCTAGATAAATACTATTGTTTGACAAATCTCGCGTGTTGACAATTGAGCATCTCTCTATGGTTAGTTCGATAGCATTGAAGGTGTGAGTTTCCGCTAATAATTCGATAGAAAGTTTGCTTCAAGTGATTGTAGTCCAGGTATTGTTAATCTTGAGCTAGGCGTTCGTTGTTTTAAATACTCCAAGCCAGTGATGATTTACTAGGTTTAATATGTGAAAATGGCAAGGGAATAGCATAAGGATAGGGGCTTACAATAAAGCCCTGTCAGTTACTTTCTTACATCCATGGTGGCACGATGAGCACCAATCGTGAGAATATTGTAGTGAGACAAAACCTGTTGCGCGATTCCTCCGCTGTCGATGACGACACCTGCACAAAGTGAAAGCCAATCCTAGCACACATGATGAAAAGAATATCACACTTCACATTATTTCAATAGCATGCAAAGTCCAATATTGCTACCTATCATTATGGACCTATTCCGTTTTCCCAACTCGTAGAATAGTGATATTATGGAACCGGTGGTGATCCTTCCGATCATCACGCACAGTGACCAACACGAGGGTAGTACGGCAAGGCACGGCACGGCACGGCACGGCACGGCACGGCACAACACGACGAGTAGGAGACTTTATCACAAGACGAGTGCTTTCCAAGGACGTTTTCATAGTTACGCCGCACGAAATCATATGTCAGTTTCAGTGTCTGACTTGTTCGACGTTAATGACACGCGATATCCTCTAAATTGAAAGCACCCCACCAACCCTGATGGTGGTGGGCCCAGCATTGAGGCTAATCGTGCAAAGAACGAGGTCCATTGGTCCACTTGAAACTGCGTGGTTCCAGCTAAGATACAGAAACCTTTCACAATGACATAGCCGACAAGGGATCAAATCTTCAGAAGACTCTTCTATAGCTCAAGTGAGGCCCAGTCCGCGTCGTGTCGCGTCATTACCCACGTCTATCACCAATATGAGAACGACAGGGATTAACTCTCACAACCCCCATAGAACTCCTCCACAAACTAAATGCACGGCTCAAGCATGCTTCCTGGAACGTACATATAGACCCTTAACCGTCTTACTTGTACGACCGAAAGTGAATCGTTAAGCACAACTCTCGCCTTACCTAAGTCCCCTCAGATATCATGCCTTCCATTTTGCAGATTTTTCTCCTTAGTCTTCTTGGTTTCACACAAGCCTATTTTGTTAGTCATGGCCCATCAATGAGAGGCCATTCCCAGAATCGACGATTGGATCATAAGATCTCCAACGTACCATGTAGTTCTGGCCAAGCTATCGCTGTTACGGCACCACGGACAAACATATTTCAAGGACTTAAAGAGCACGAATACAATGATATCACATCTTATCTTTATAGTCAAAAGGAGCTTAATTTGACTTTGCCAATAGACGCTACCTCATAAGTCGCCCTTCACCCTTACACCCTGTCAAGAAAAGAACTACCACTAGTTAATTTCCTATACCGTTCATATAACTAATAACATCTAAATCTTGATAGATGGGACAACGTAATCATCTCTATTGACGTACTTCAACCAAATAAGACCGACGCATTGGCATATATTGAGGGAAATGGCCCTGTTCCTGCCAGATTCGCTAGAGCTAGCCTTCAGTTCAACTCACAGATACAACCATACATTCAAGAGTATATCATAGGCCCACTTCCTATCAGTAAGAGAGAAACTCATCATCAGGAGTTAAACTCAATCTTTACATCTGGTCACGGGAGAATGAAGGTCTATAATGCTGATAAGGACGCCATATCAGCTTTTAATCTTCAGGTAGGAAAGTCAATACAGGACATTACAAAGGCACTTCTAAACGGGGTAAGCGGCTAAGATTAAGAGTCTCATAGAAGACATGAGCTAATTTCACAAGACTGCAACTGGAAGCGAAGGGGATACTCTCTCGATTTCCGGAAACAATCCTCTACTCCATTATCAAGACAGAATTTATCAATAGAATAAGTTTTTCTCTTCGCATACAGGCAAGTTCTTCTCCGAGACAATCCTACCGACTGGTCTACAATTCAAGGTTAACATCACTGGACGAGATCCTTCACAATGGAATGTAGTTGGTTGGTATTACAACGGCGATTATTAGCTAACTACTACTACTTTCCATTAAGCCATAAAAAGCTTAGCATAGAAGCCAGGACCTGTTATCAATGGGCTTTAGACGTCGACTGATTAGCAAGGTAAAAGTCTTCTACTGGATCATTTATCCCCTCTAATTCTCATATAGGCAGACAGCCCTCGATTCGCCGTGGACAAGCAGCAGAACTACGTGAAATGGAGTAGGTGTCCTCATCATATATCTGTCGAATGCTAATAATAGTTAGTGGACTTTAGCTTTTATATCTCTAATAGAAAGGACACAGGTTTGCAGCTCAATGATATTAGATATAAAGGCAAACGTATTGTCTATAAAGTGGGCCTCCAAGAGGCTCTCGCTTACTATGCTTCGCAAGATCCATGGCATGCTTCAAGTACATTTTTGGACTCCTTATACAGCATTGGATCCAGCCAGTGGAATCTGGTTAATAGATATGATTACCCCTCTCACTCCACCTACCTGAACATGACTTTTTTCGATAGTAAAGACATCCATGTGCACCCTAACAGCATATACCTCTTCAAACAGGACACAGGCTATCCCATGCAAAGACACTTAACCAAGAACTACATTTCGGTCACCAAAAACATTATTTTTGTTATTCAAAGTATCTCCACCGTCGGAAACTATGACTATATATTTAACTATTCTTTTCATTACGACGGGTCAATTATAATCACTGTTCGTGCTTTAGGTTACATCTAAGGCGCCTTCTGGTCAGGAAGAGATAAGTATGGCTTTCATATACACGATAACTTATCAGGTACTATATACGATTATGTCTTGAACTTTAAACTAGACTTGAATATCAAAGGGACCAAAAATAGCCTCCTGAAAACAATGTTTATGCCAACTTCACAGGTATAAGTTAACTTTAGTACTAACTTTAATTGACTTCCATTAACAGTAACTAGTTATCCCTGGTCTAATGGTCAGCCTATTAACACTATGAAGATAGACCGATTATATATTACCAGTGAGGATGATAGTAAAATCACCTGGTCCAAAAATAGAGCTGCAGCATATGCTGTCGTTAATAAAGAAAAGCTCAACGAGTTTGGCGAGGCTCCTGGCTATCAAGTTTTCCCAAGTAAGAAGCCTATGATTTACCTAAGTTCTATATTCTAATTGAGCCACAGGTGCTGGTGGTGCTTCATATTTGACCGTTAAATCCTCGACCCTTCTCGGACAATCCATCAACTGGGCTACTCACAACCTTTTTGTCCTACGTCAGAAGGATACCGAGCCACGAAGTGCATATTGCTTTAATAGCTATAACCCAAATCATCCGGCTATCGATTTCAATAAGTTTTTTAATAGTGAAAGTTTAGACCAAGAAGATATTGTACTATAAGTGTTTTCTACAACAATTGACAAGTGGATAACCTTACTAAAAGACACAAGTTATTTCAATCTGGGAATACATCATGCTCCTAATACAGCCAACTTACCAAATACTGTCACTACAAAAGCCACAGCGTCATTAACAATCACACCACATAACTATTTTTCTAGCGATGTATCACGCCGAACAAGTAATCAAGTCCGACTGTCATATGATGACAATTCAACTGTTAGCGATGTGGATACCTTCGGCAACATGCAACCGACTTGCCTTCTTGATTTGAGTAAAACTGCAGCGAACCTGAATTATTTTATAGGCGAACTCAAGGTACCTATTTTTTCTGCCAATGGAACTGGCATCACTCAGACTAGTCCTGACTGGTCGGCCCTTATGTAATGGAAACATTCACGGTTTGAGCAAATTAAAGATTTTAAGTCATCTATAGATAGAAACAGATTGAATAAAGTGCTTGTTGCGTGGTTGGAGAAATGCATTGAGTAATAGGAACTTGTTTTGGTCCGTCTTTATGTGTATAAATAATAATACCAGTTGGGTCATGTGGGAAGAAGCCCCAGCCGAGCCACCTAGCGAGCTGGGTTCGACACAACAGTGTGAGACAAACCCTGCACCTGGGGGTGTCGCCTTTTTCTACCCTTTTCTATGTAAAAACGTCTGAATTAAGACAGAAATTAGCAAAAAGAGCACAAATTGTGTCAAGTTTTGCTATACAGTTGCCTCTAAACTCTAAAGCGACTCAGGTAATTGTTCTTTATTGTCTTTAGTATTAAAAGGGCTTATCTTATGGAGCTTCTAAGTTTAGTAAGTGGCCTCTTGCTTCTCGAGATACTAAGGCATAGTATTATAACTCCTTTTATATAATTATCTAGAGGATTGTAAAGAAGCCAGAAGCTGTAAATACTACTAATTTTAATAATATAATTCTAAAAACTATGGGTCAACTGTAGATCTTAATAGATAAGAAAGAGAAGACTATTATAGCTTTTGTGAGATAGATGGAAAGATTAGGACTTTCTCCTTATGAAGGCGAAGTAGGAGATGCGGTTAATGCGTTATGCTTTTGCAGGAATCCTGATGTGATACCTTGTGAGCAGAATACAGTATTGTCGCTTCCGTAATGATCTTCCCGGACTGGCTAAGTCAATTCTAAAGTAGATTGATAAGTCTCTTGAGTTATGGGAAAAGAGATTGTAGGCATTGGCGATGTGAAGTAGTGGTTCGAACGATTCACAGGAATTGTCACGAAGCTACAGATCGGCGCTTCTGAGATCTGGAATACTGATCAGGCAGAAGCTCGAGTAGGAATACTGCGAGAGCGGGTCGAATGCCTTGTTGTACGCACTAAGAGAATGTCTCCTGCTGGCCGAGAGACCTGCACAGTCGTTGGTATCGGTAATGCTATAGAGGACACGATTCCCCTATGGCTTTTCTTCAAATCTTTCCCTACTTTGGAGTAGGTGTATATTGATAGCGATATGAACATGCGCTTTATACAGTCAGAGTCGGCGTTCTCAAACGGCAATATTACGGCCGAGTGGTAGTCGGGTTCAATTGGCATTCTTGGGGAAAGTCTGCTACTGTAAAGAGTCACTAGCTATTATTTGTAGTATTCAGACAGCTGTCGATACAGAGTGCGGTAGTGCGTGGAGAAGTGTAAATGGGGGATCGGTGTGTTCTTTGCTATGTGTCTTGATTTAGAATCCGGGGATCGTTTCCGCTGTTGAAGTCCGAAACGATAAGTAACCAAAATGAGCAGATTTGTAATCGGGGGAGGGTAGCTCAAGAATGTAGAATGTAGCATACAAGTAAAAATAGTATAAACAGCTATAAATTGCGATAGTTAAGTGAAGCAAAGTATCTGGTATAAGATGTAAGAACTCCTGGCTTTGGCTGAAGCAATAAGCCTCATAGCGGAGATGTCAGAGAGCTGGCCCAAGAGAATTGGACGACCGGAGATACTGATAGGTTGGCAAAAATAGAGAGACTCGAGACTAGTAGCTTACTCAGGTACAAAAACTTGATAAGTCAGCCTGGCTTTGAAATTCTCCTATCGATACCTGAGTATCAACGTACCTTCAATGGCGGCTTGATATTTTGTCACTTGGATTAGAGCTTCTTTTGGCAATGCTGTAACATCGAACGTTAAGTCTAGCCTGTGCCACATGGTATAAGCTGATTTCACGCAGGTGTAATGCGGTATGAGGCTGCAGCATTGGGAAGACGAGTTAAGGCCGAGACTTGTTTCTTTGAGCATAAGAAAGGATTAGGTGTTGTCGGTGCCGTGACGTGAGAAACTCCGGTTCTATGTCCACTGCGATCTTGATCAAGGCAGCCTCGCTGTCTTAGGCAGTCTTTGCAATGTATATAGCAAGTTGAAAGCGTGTGGCTCGTTCGATCTCGCCCAGAGGAAACTGATACGTTCTGCCGGAGTTGTGTTAACATAAATTATCGAGCTTAGTAGTTATCTATTTTAATAATTTGTATGTAATTACGGGGGTTCTGTCCCAGACCCAAGCTTCTACCGACTATGCATTTCCCTCTCTGCCTTTATTGCCTCTTCTTCATCACATAACTTCCGACATTACAGATTTCACCCTGAAGAGACGGTTACCAGCATGTTAGAAAAGGACCAATGCTTGGTTGTTCTTAGGAAGATATCGCAGAACCCAGCAACTAGTATATTTTGTGACGTGCAAAATATGCTATGCTAATATATGCTGAGATTAGCTCTTCTCTATTTAGGTAGAACATACCATGGATGAGTTTACGCCTCTGAGGCGGCCTTGTGGATAAGAAACCCGATGTTATTCAGGCAAACATTACATAATGATCTAAACTAGATAGACTCCGAAATACGTAAGCGACCATGCTAGTTAATGTTTGGTATAATGGCATATGTTACACCTTCTGTGGCGTTTCTTGGTGCAATTTATTTCCAGTTCCCTAATTCTAGTAACTACGAGAGCCTTGTATACCCCTTATCTTACACCAGCATCAGTCATAATCCACTCTTCATAGATTGAGATTTCCTTATGTTACGGGAGGTCAATGATATGGAGCCACGTAACATCGAACAAAGCGAAGAACCTAGAGTCACGCCGTTGATAGCCGGGGTCATCACTTTGGTGATATCAAGCCTCTGCACAGCCGCATTGGGACTATGCAAGGTACCTAAAAGCCCAAGTTATGGCCCATTCTCAGCCCAGACGTTATCAGGGACGTCAAAGAGCCCTGGCGCTCGAGGGATCTCTCTTGAACAAGGGCTTGATATCGTACACGCTGCGCGAGATGCAACTTACCAGCCACTGGAGGAGTTAGAATGTTCAAACAAGATGGAAACACAAACAAAACGCCCTTTATCGTTTCACATCTCGCAGGCGAATGTACAAATAAGGAGCCTTTTTATTAAAAGTATCATCTACACCGCACAATCCGCCACTAACCCATGATTTGAGTGGTACAATCGAACCGGGAGTTACACAAGGTCTGCGGATGCTCTCAACTCAGAAGAAACCCAGAAGGTTAATCATCAGCTATTCAATCTTCACAATGAAGCCACTCAGGAGTGGATCCCTGTTATTATCGGCACACCCGTCTCTGCTCTGAAAGCAAAGGGTATCACGGGTGTGGATTTTCTATCGTAGCTGTAGCAGATTCTACTCACACCTATCGTCTCAATGGAAGAGGATGATAAACAATTCAAATTTATACTCGGTACGCTATAGATTTCAAAGCTCCATGGAATCACAGCTACTTTGTGAAGCGAGAAAGTGAGTTCTTAGTGTCCTGCCGAGGAAGAAAAATAAGTCCAATCTTGTCTTAAATATCTTATTATTAATTCAGGTGGGATTGACTCTGGAAAGGAGCTCATGATGAGTAACGGGTTCGTTGTTACATAATGATTAAGAGTCACTAGTAAAGGTATGTGGGACAAAAGGGAGGATAGTAATTCCAACGTAATTCTATTAGTAAAGAACTTTTCTCTGAACTGTGTACCATTAGGTCTCTCGTCAAACCCCGACCGGAATTACCTAGCTCAGGAAGCAAATCGAGACGTCACGATTGAAGCCCCGGACCGACCTGCGAATTGAAATGTCGGAATGGTAGTAGCAGAGCAGGCAAACTCGTCTGAGCCATCAATACTCGCGAATAGACCACGTAGTACTGGAATAAGTATTAGCCGGTATTACAGAGCCACAAATAGAGTATTCTTTATATCGTATGGCAGTACGAAATAAAAAGTATATTTCTATAAGACCTAATTACAAGTTATTAAGATACGAGTTTTTGTTAATTTTATAGTTTATAATAATTTTATTCGACAATTCAAACTTGAAATCCAAGACTTTAGATTAAAAATCTAAATCTCAAAGATAAACGGGATTCTCGCAATTTTCCAACATGTCCACATCTACCTTGCCTTCATGGCCCGGTGTCATCGTGGACGTCGATCGGACATGCACTGACTCTAATGACTTCCATAAAGCAAATATGGCTGTCAGCATTCAGTGGCTTAGTGAGTCCGTCTGCTGCCTTCTGATGCGTGCTAGCGTGTTGCACATCAATTTCCCGGCTTCGACTTTTTGTCGCATGTGTTGCTCGGTTAACGGAATGCGCTTTCTCTGTTCGTGAAGCTCAAGGTTTCTGAGTAGCTTTAGGGTGTCTCATGTTGAGTTCGAAGTGTTGATGGCGATTCACTGAGTGGAGCAGGTATGGCGCACAGCTACCAGATTTATCGACAAATACTGATGCACGAGAAGAGCTCGACCTGAAGAAAGTTTCATGATGACCCGTATGTCGGTGCCATTGGGGTGGAGAAGAAGGTTCGGCGCAATCGGAAGGTGGTGGTGGTGTTAAGTTTATGAGTCAGTCATGAGGTTAAAAAATATACTTCGGGCTTCACACAATGGTCAAGGAAGATACAATCGACGAGTTCGTCTTACTAGTGCGGCACTTCAATGGCTGATAAGAAAATGTGATGTCGGAGAAAGTGCAAAGGAAGTAATATACTGCCACTAATACTTTCTATATGCTGGAGGATGGATTTATCATCATTCTCTAAAGCTTCAGCAGAACGCTAAACCCGACTCTCTCTGGCAATCGAGTGAGACTTGGTACGATATCGAAACGGAATCGCTGTAGTCAACCCAAGCTTTCTACAGAGGTTCGTGTCAAGTGTTCGTACTGCTGTAAAGAACCTCATTTCATTTTGGGGGTGAGCTTGAGCTGCAGCACAGAGGGGAAAGATCACCCAGTCATTGCTTGGGTATACAACGCCAACATGGCGCATGCAATACGCACTATCCTCCAGAGTGAAAACTTGGAATTAATCAATACTGTCACCATCATAGTCCAGCCCAGAATGTAACTGGAGTACAAATTCTTTGTGCTGATATAAGCCATTAGGCGCAAATATCAACTGTAAATAACATAAATAGCACACAGTGAGACAGTGTGATAAATAGGCATTTTAGCATGATATCTAAGGCGCGAATAAGTAATATTGTTTACATTCGAGATCTGTGAATCACAGCTGATATCCCAAGAACTTGGTGAAGGGAGTCTCATTTTAGCTACGGATATGCACACTTAGTCAAAGTGCTCATTCCACGGTATCTTTTCGCATGATGTTCTCCTTTAAACCTACATGAGCCAATCTTATATCTCTCGCGTAAGAGACATATTTGGCCAGCCGATGGAGGGCCTCGCGGTCTTACAGTGATGCTGTTCGAGAAGCTTCGGGATTTGAAGAACTCGATTCTCAAGGTTTGTTTCACGGCGGTGGTAGAGGATTAGGTGCGATTGTCGATGGTGACAGTAGTACCAGGGTGAGCAATGCATTGTTCTTTTGGTCAATACGGTCAGGTGCTTACCATAAATGCTACGGCTTGATGATGCTGGTCAAGAGCAGCTAGTATCAAACACATGAATACTCAGGACTGCGCTCATGGCGCGATATTTCAGTCAGTCCGGTGACAAAAGCTTGCGAAGAATTGATCTAGGATAAAATATCCCACGGATGAATCCAGCGTGCCATTGATGGTTAGTTCTACCGCTCTCGGCGAGCGAAGGCCATCTAAGGGAAGTTACCTAGTCACTTCCGGTATGGCAGAAGTTGAGAATACTACATCCAAGGCTTTTGCAACGACGGCTAATATGGCTTCCACGGTACCCACTTCTTTTTGGACGTGTTCAAGCAGCTTCAGTTCGACACATTTCAGGTTTTGATTGGACTCGTCGTAGGTTGTATAAGTACAGTGAAGTGCATTTGCTAGGCTTGCAACCAAGAGGTCGACGATAATGACTAAGATGGCTAAGGTGCACACGACCTCTTGGGTGGGTATAAGTGGACTGATGGTGACTATCGGTTATGCGCGGTCTTCCATCTATTCTCGCAGGTATTGCGTAGCTGAATGCAGATAGATCATCATGGTAGTAGCGACGGAAACAATGATACCAAGTAACCTTGCCCTTATATGTATGGGGTTTATAGTTCTATAAATAGCTTTAGAGTTTAGTAAGCATCTGGTTATGTCTAGAATGAATATCCTTAGCTTAAAGATTCTTCTTGTGGAGGAATTCATAATTTTAATTAGGGAGAAAATATGTAAGAGGAGGGCCATTAATGAGAGTTTTACAATGCGGAATATAGCTTCAAGGATAGCATATTGGCTCTAATCTAATATGGTAAAGAAGCTTCTACGTGAATGGCACTGCCATCGTTCTGTACAGCGTCATAGAAGTCTAGGTGAGTAGACTCGCTTTCAAATTATAGAACGACCAAGTATGAAAACGGCGTCGTTAAGTTGATAGGGAATGGTGCATATCTTCCCCACAGGTTGTGATTCAGGCTTTAATATGCGTCAGATCTCCTCTTGACACAGTGAAAATGAAGCTGAATCTAGAGTTGATGTCAAGCCCGATGGGCCATGTAACTCAAAGATTTTACCGACGACGAATGTGGTCTTGTTGTTCACTATCGGAGAATCTTTCAGTGAGATTGACTTTCTCCCTTTTCGGTGTCGATCGATTCCAAATTGGGGTTGATGGGTCCGTAATCGTAATTGCGCTTGAGCTTGCGTTGTCTTTCTCTGAATCGGGGGTTGTGCACAGCATCCTAGACAATATATCAAGGATTAGTGATATCGAGGTTCCCAAGCCTGCATGATATCCTCCATTCCAACTATTTCTTCATTAATATTTCCCAGTCTAATAGATATCACCAAACCAATTCCGTTAACTACCTAACACAGGTCAGCAACTACGATCTAAAGCACCAAGCTCCAGTCTTGGAGGAATGAGAGTAATCTCACTGCGTCAGAGTTTTCAACATTCCGCTGCCAATGTATATCTCCATCTCTAACCCACGTATTTCAATAGTAAACGAGACTTACAACTCGTCGCCGCTTGTAATAGCTCAAGAGATCATCTTGACAGTACCACAGCAACGACTCAGCTTCTGTCACAACGCGAGTATCGGCAATTTATGTAAAGAAATTATGCTATTGGGATGATTGCGGAAAGTAAAAGAAAATGCTACGTACCCTTCGGCGTGATGTTGAAGAAACAAAAGCAGAAGAAAGAGAGCTCCAGGGGGAAATATAGTGTCACTAAATATGCAAGAACCGATCTAAAGCCCTTACTAACATCTATCAAGGGTTACTGTATTTTCGACAGAAGGGAGACTCTTGGAGATTGAGTGAGCTTCTATCGGCTATTGGCCTGCCACTATCTGAACGAAACCCCTTTTGGATCAGGCAAGAAATTGGGAGACCGTGGGCGTTTCCTTCTTGCTGGTAACCTGTTATTAAAAAAGTAATGTCGATAGGAAAGGAGGCGGCGTATTGAGTAGATGTCTAGCCAATTTAGATTTGTGGAAACTAGTTTCACGGATATAGGCTGGGCTGCCCGAACCACAACCGAGGTCGACCTCACACTATAGGAGGAACGACAAAGCCTGGCTTCTGCCACAAATTTACCAATTCAAAGACCACTATCTTCTTTCATCTGATAACTGTTCTTGCGAATAAATTTACGGAGAGCCCTAACCAACGCATCGAGGGCTATGAGAGTCTCCTCGTACCTTTCCACCATCACTATTTTCTTCAGCATGAGTTATCTCAAGCTAACCTATTGTTCTTGGTCATTAGGACAAGGCGTTGAGCTCAGTATCTAGTTGCAAAATCCCGACCGCCTTCTCAATCGATTAATGCGACTGTATCGTCGGCTTATAGAAGACCTCGCAACAGTTGGTATATGTGGTACGGATACCCGATTTCTACTTCTGAGTCAGGTAATACAGATTCAATAACGCCTCCTGAGCTGCTATCTTCATCATAGCTTTGTTTCATCATCATCTTGCGTTTCATCATACTAAATATTAGCGACTTGTATCATCACGGACCGATAGAACGTAGCTAAGACCTGCGTGGTTTGACTCATCAAGTCAACAAGACTTTCCTACTCATAGTCATTCCGATTTGTAAACTTCCACGTATGCAGCTGCGAATCACGGGTCGGGCAAGGATGTAAGGCGGACTCAGTTGGGGAATGATGGTGGCATATAAGCGAAATATTCACGACGACCTGTCCTTCGTTTCATGCTGTTGATCGACAGTAAATCAAGATACAATACAACTCATGACGGATTCGCGATATCAATATTCCACTTAAATTCAGGCTGGTTGACTAAAGGACGTTTTTCATTGTTCATTTTTTCACTTTTTTTTAAATGTTCTAGACAGAAATCTTAAGCTTTAAATAAACTCTCAAGCCATCTGAAAAGTTGAATTTATATCAATGATGAAACAAAATGAGTTGTAGGAAAGTATCTAGGCCTCAATGATTTCATCCTTATTCCCAAGAGGTAGCCTAGGGATACTATGCTTGAACACATTATGCCTGTCATAGTCCCTCTTCAGCGCTACTAAAGTCTTATAATGTTGTCCATAAACCTTCACAAGATCCGTATCCTCATGGCTATGTAGCGAGATATATGATCCAGGAAGAACATTTTTGTCATTTTCCTTCTCCAAATTAGCCTTTATCTGTGCAGCCCACTGTACGCGTTCCTCAATATGATTCTTATCTGCAAGAACTGCGCAGATTTTGAGCATATGATGACTAACCCTTGTCCTGAATACAGACTTATGCTCAGGGTCTTGGGTGGAGAGAAGAGATTGATAGGTAAAGATCATACCTTTACCTGGAGCATTAGTACAATGACTTGCAAGAACTTCAATTGACCGTTCTGTCAGTTTCTTTACATTCAAGGTGTAAATTCGGCCGTATGACGGCCAAGTCACCAATTTCTCATTAGCCTCGAGAAATTCAGCGAGTGTAATCTCTTGCATCGTTTCCGTTACACAGGCTGTCGCCATTGCAAAATCCTTGATATAACGGCGGCCCTTACCTCTGTCTTCCCCATGCCAAGTAGCAAGCACCAAGAAAGTGACTGGCTGACCCGGTTGTTTCGTTATCATAGGCTGAAGTTGAAGTTGGGTGGGCAAATCTCCTGAAGCAAGGAGCCCCTCGTAGTGTTGATTGTATAACAAAAGAGCGGCTCTTAGGTCTCTTGATTCGTATATGATAGTCGATGAAAGAATCTACGTAGGTTAGATGGGGCTTTCCGTCGGATTCGTGAGTATACCTTGGGAATGTGATAAACTTTAATGGTAAGCTCAACGATGATGCCAAGCGATCCCCCGCCACCACGAATGCCAACAAGTAAATCCTCACTAGCATCTTGGATCTCTCTACGAGCATTGACGATTTTAGTGCCTAAAATCTGATCAACTCCTAGGCCATAATGGGAAGTCAATGGCCCGTAGCCACCAAGAGTAGCCCATCCGGTGTATCCTACCGTGGAGATAGTCCCGCTGAAGAAGGGTTAGTCTTGACAAGATCATCTGGGTTTGCCGCAGACTGAACACTTACGTGGGCGTCGCCAAGCCTTGGTCACCTAATACCCCAGCCAGATCACCGCTAAGTATCCCTCCGCCTACCCTTGCATTGCGCTTATCGTCAGAAACCACAACATAGCTGATATCGCGCATATCAATAACGAGCGCCCTATCAACAAGCGTGCGGCCTGCATAATCATGGCCGCCTCCTCTAATGCTAAACTCGATTTGGTTGTGAATACAAAACTGGAGCACTAATGCAACATCATCGGCATTCTGTGGCTTTACGACGCCAAGGGTCAGAACTGGCTTTTCGATGAAACATTGTTCAGCTTCGTTATAGCTTGGCGAGCCAGGCTCATAGACTTTGGTCTGTGTGGAGCCAAGATGAGCCTTCAATTTGGTAAGAGTCAGTGTCGCGGCCATTTCAAGGAACAAAAGGAGGATGGAGAGATTGGAAAAGTCGCCAACAGAAATCAGCTGTAATTTATACCCGCTCGCTAGCTAGTAGCTTAATCATTGACCTGTCGATTTTCTAGGTGATAATACTGAGAGCGAAAAACTACCAGTGGCCGAAACCGTTTACAAGTACACCGTGTTTGTTCTGATATTTTCCATAAGAAAATAGAGATAACAAAGCTATCTTCACATCTACTGACGCCTTCTGATTCGATAGTAGACAGCGTCTATGAATGAAGTAGGCTAACCGTGTTACCACCACACTGTTCAAAAATAACCGAGTATCTGTATAATGGCATGCAAGAATCCTGTCTTGTCCGTGCCGTGCCGTGCCGTGCCGTGCCGTGCCGTGCAGCCAAGAGTGTAAGATACCTCCCTCAATCTTTCATACGTTCATTGGACGAATAAACTGCATGCGTAAACCTATCATCATTATATGAATGCCTAGGAAACAAATGCATATGGGTCAACACACACCAGTCCAGATTTTCCGAGCTATAAAGATCCGGACTGCGTTAGCTCAGCTTCTAGGTCGGATCTTATGTATGAAGTCGAATATCAGTGCTCTGAGACTCGAATCAGGCTCTGGTTGCTTTATTTCCAATTAGAGAAACGAATGATAGTGGCACATCTAATCACATACGAAAACAGTAGGACGGAACCATCTATAGAAGATCGCTAGACAGACTGACAATGTGAACAGTTTTTAACAATCCAAGACTATTCATATCATTAAACTTTTAAAGCTTTTATTTCATCTTTTTGTTATCTATTCCAATAGTACTCAGTTGGGTATCTTCTCGCCAGGCCTGTTAGTATCGATCAGAGAGATAAAACCTAACAGTTTCTAGACCGCACGATCCTCTTTGAATCATGGGTTCTATTGTAAAAAGGAGTGTTTCGCCAGAAGATGCTACAGTAATCCACGAGAAGAAGGCGGCGTACTGTCGTCTTGCTGATACCAACCAGTGGGACAAGTTTGCTGATCTCATTCTCCCAAACGCAACCTTCGAATTTCAAAACCGAGATGGAAGTATTGTGGTTGAGGACGATGTTCGATATACGTGGTCTTCACGGGATGAGTGGGCATCGTTCTTCGAAGACAAAAACAAAGATATAAAGACAATTCATATCATCGGGCCTGCGGAGATGGAGCAAACAGCACCTGATACGGTCAAGGCTATTTGGAGTGTCATTTTCCACCTCGGCAGTGGCGAGGCTCTTACAGGTCTGCATGGAACAGGTGGGGGGCATTACTATGAAGTTTGGAAGAAGGTTGGTGGTATCTGGCTGATGGAAAGCCTGAAGCTGGTGAGGCTTTACTGGAAGGTCATTACGAATTGACCATCTTGAAGCTAGACTTAGTATGACGATATCGCTTCGAGCACGTTTGTAGAACAAGACTTTCACGAGTCTTGATTTGGCTGTTACCCCTATCCGAATAAAAAATATTACTTGGCGAAGCAACCGTAACTCTACTATTGGCAACAGTGGGGGCGTTTCATGTGGTAGATAATCCGTTACACCACTAGCTGAAAGACAAGAGCACGGCACATATTACTATTTAACAGAGCAATAGGTCATATAGCTCATTTAGCTCATCGCATCGCTTTACTGTTTCTTTGGCGCTGCACCCGGGTCGCAGAACCTGCAGCATAGGTTCAAAGGTCTTTGAGAGCACATCTTCCAGAGATGGGCAAAGTCTCAAGAGCAGCTCGGTCAATAAAAACAAGGTTATCTGGGCCTAAATGGTGATGTAATGGGACAAATTTGCTGCTGGAAAACCTTCCTCATGACGGAACTGTAGTTTTCAACCCGAGCGAGTCAACATTGTGACTCCAATTCGCTAATTGTCTGGGAATGCATTGTGACTGATCATCAAAGCTCACTCCCATGTCAAAACAGTAGCCCACTCCGGTAAAAATCAGGAATCACTACCTAGATAGGTGAAAGAGAATATCAGCCAGAATGATTTGAAAAGACAGTGATAGATATAGATGCTAGGGTAATTATGATGATAACTGATAATGCTTGGTTCTATAACAATCTGTGATGTTATCATTTGTCTCCATTTCTACCCTGTCCGTTCCTAGCTTCATAGCTGTGAGCCGTCGGACTCCTACATTGGAAGAACTTATGTGCCCAACATTCTGGAGAAGAAACGAAAAATATGTTTGCTGTTTCTTCATCGAGAAACTCGCAAGACTTAGTTAAAAGCGGTCTATGTCGTACCTTGGAGACGACAGAGTCCATTTTAATTGGGTGTTGCTGACTAGAAGTAGCCTCCGACTGAGCTGAATCTCCTGGTCTGACTTTGACTGATTTTGGATGCGTAGATAGGTGGCAATGATGTCTTGTATCAGAGCATCATGAACAGCCTCGGTCTGGCGCAAGACCTGTTGCTTTCCTATCACGTCTCTAGATGATCGTATATCATGTCCATTTAGCTTGGCAAGTACCTTGATTGTGGTCGACACATTTCCCTGCTTAATGTCTTTCTCAATGCCGCCTGCATCATTTTGCACCAAACCCGCAAGAACGACTTGATGTCTCATAAGAATGAGATCGTCTGAAGTAGGCTTTCCGTCGAGGTAGAATCGCTCCAAGATGGTCAAAAGTGGCATCAGCCCAAAAGGGCGCCAGCGGACCTCCATATAGGCCTCGTATTCCGTGACATCGGCACCAGATTCTTTCATCTTGAGCTCTTCCAGTTGGCCGGCTATCATATCTCCAATATCATGGTTGATCGCTGCAGCGTCTTCGGGGGAAAAAAGACTAAGGATCAAGTCACAAATAATGCTGGTCATCAGCTGTGCTTTCCCAAAGGGACTCTCAAGGCCCGTATCTACTCAGAAGCCATAATTAGTGAGAAACACATATTTATAATTGGTCGTATAGGCTTACCTTGAAACTTCCTGCCTTCGCAAATAGCTACGCATCTATCGACGCATTCCCCAGCCTGAGGTAGCGGGATAGCCTCAATGAGGTCATCAATGTCGCTAAGGAAACTAAAGGCACATGCTAGCCCACGAATCATTGCCTCATCGCCGATTCCGGGGAAGAGAATCTCTATAGCCTTTATCTCTTCCTCACAAGACGATTTCAATTCAACTTCAGGTATCCATGGTTGGGCCTGACGTCTATAGCTGATCTGATGTTCCAAGAATTCCATATAAGGACGAGACACAGGGTTTGGTATCTGAAGAAATGATTCAGAGAGGTCTGGGACATGCAGCTATGTTATCGCGGTTAGACAGTTTTTACTTCTGAAGTTGCTCATGGTACCAGCCTTTATAGAAGTTCCAAAGGTTTTTTGAACTGCGGTCAGCGGAATTAGCTTGATGGGGCTGGTTTCAACTTGTTTTATATGCTCTTGACATCGCTGGAAGTTAGCGCTACGTTCGGAATAAAAGGACTTGACATCGTACCGGCTTCAAAGGCCATATTGGAAGCGACAAGACGCTGAAAATTTTCCTGTCTTTCGAATTGCATCTTGGTCTTTAGAGAACAAAAGAAGTGTTATATTTTATGTCGATTTAAGATAATTTGGTTCTTGACTTTTTCAATTTTTTTGATTGAGAAAAAACTATCACGTCGATACTTATGCTTCAAGAAATTCATTAGCCTAGAAATTAGTTCGGTGATGAAGACAACTTTGTTATCAAACACCATTACGACAAGCACGATTACGTACCCTTCATCCTCAAAAGGGTCGGTATCGCCGACATGCCGCTATTGCTGTTGCACAAATTGGAAGAGGGGAATATTACAAGGTACGTAGCCTTTTCATGGCAATGAGACCCAATTTGAGCCCATCAAACATGCCGTTCCGTGCCGCACCGTGCCTTGCCGTGCCGTGCCGTGCCGTGCCGTGTCATACCGTGCTGTGTTATTGCTCTGTAACATAATTGCTGTGAGTTTGTAGTGTAGATCCCTGTCTTGGAACGGCACAGAAGTCTTATCTTCTGTGAATGTTAGACTTGGATATCTATCTTAAAGAGGAAATAGATAGCTATTTTTGTGTTATTGGTCCAGGAAGTAACCCACACTACACCAAAATCGCATTCAGTTTGTTCAATATGAATGTGGCGTAAACACAGGGTTGATGAGGCCGCACACTTGGCGATTAGTACAATGAAATTTGGGTGCCATCCCGTCATATGGAGTATAATGTGATGTTCGGACCACACCATCTGGGAAGCCTGCTAGGGTATGATACGGCTTGCTCGAATTCAAGTTTGATGGGCATTCGCTTTTCTTACTTTTCATGCTGGGGACTCCCGTAGAATGAAATCATTGATAGTAAGTTCTATACAGATATATTTAGACTGGCCGGTCGTTTCGGCAAAGCTTTTATTCCATCCCAATGTACATCGTCTCACATCTGATTCTAAGCTCTGGCCCAAGATGGCACAAACTATATCCTGCAATGTATTCTCTGCTATGGCGTCATACTTGAAAGGTCACACGTTGAGCTTACCAGACCTGGAAGGGGTCGTCGAAAAGTGGCCTAGTGGAACGAATTGCAATTTGAGCCAGCTTCGAGTCGCGGTTGACGAAATGCTCCAAAGGTATTTTTACGTTGTTCCTGACCAGACCAGTACGAACTGGCTCATTCCATTGATAGGATTATCCCAAACGAGGATAAACGGCGAGCTATTTCCGAATCCGACTTTCCATTATTAACATCGCGGTAGGTCTGCCAAGTATTACCATGCACCACATACTCTACATACCTGACTGAATATAAATTTACAGCCTTTTCCCCGATGTTGGTTGGTGTGAGCTCAAGGCCGCGACGAGTCTAATAACATGGCTATTTCTCTGGGCTGATAAAGTCCATGAAAGTGACAATGATAAAGCAATGAGTACGGAGAGTGCGCAACAATATTGCACAAAGTGTTTGCGCGAAGTTCGCTTATCCCTAGATCTTGATCCAGTTAGCAAAGAGTCAGAATTTAACCAAAAGACGACTGGAAAGTCTGGAACAGACATTTCTGTCATGATGTTATTCCAGGACGCATGTGATTTGCTCCCCCTCGGCACAGATAGAGGTATTAGTGATTATTTTCGGGTCCTAGATTCCACTAATCGTTTATTAGTTCAAAGGGAACGACTTTTTGTGGAGATCGAGTTGTTCATGTGTTCAGCACTGGCAGAACGATCTATGGACCGATCACAAGTCATGCCCGAGACAGAACACTATCTCAAGCTCCGGCTCCTTACAGCGGGGATGTACCCAGTGCTTGCAATTTTGGGGTAAGTATATTTTATGAAATATAAAGTCTACGCTAACAGTTACAGTCATGTATGCCATATCGGACTCTCAGAGTCATTCATGGATTGTATGTGGATGAAATCGGTGCAAAGAGAGATGACTATTATTTGCCTCCTGTAAGACTCGGTTGCCAATACATGCCTGTCAGGCTAATGGATTGATTTTACTAATGTTGCCATAACGCCAAGTGTTAGCGACGTTTGTTCTTTAAAGAAAACAGTGGTAAGTCAGTTTTTGGAGAGTATATGTAACCTTTGCAATATATCTAATATGTAATCGCCAGGCATCCGGGTCTTTGATTAATATCATACCAATATTGTTTAAGAACAATCCTAGCAATCCTGACGCTGCGATTCGTACTGTCTCAGACATTTTGCATAGCTCTGTTCAGTTATTTAACAGAGCTGTAAAAGACTTGAAGAAGGTAGCAAAAGATAACCAAGAATATGCAGAGATTGAGAAGTACGGCAATGTTTGTCGAACATTGGTAACAGGTTTGATTAACTGGTCGTTAGAGACTAAGTGGTATAGAATAGGAATAGAGGGATACTCTGAAGAAAAGTTAATATCTCTATAAATTGATGTAACAGAGGAGAAAATTGTATTATTTATTATTATAATTCTAATTTTTTCATTAACTTAATATTTGTATTTCAACTTATCAAGTCAAGATAATAGTGATAACTAAAGTTCAGGGTAAAAACGTTTTACATTAGCGTTGAATATTACCACAGTAATATATAAAGTATAGCTAAATAGAATTTACAGGAAACAATCATAGAGTAAGATGTTTTTTTTAAATATAGTAGAATAATCGTCACAAGCTGGAGGCTACGTCACGTGCACGCCCATAAAAGCCCTTCTGCTCACAACCAACCAAACCAGAACGGCGTCGTTCCAGGACCGACGTCGACTTCGCACCGCGTCGCTCCCATATGATCACCACAAGTATATATACACATTTACTTATCACTAGATATAACTTAGCTCACCAGCTATCAATAAAACATGCTTACATCAATAAGCCTAACACGCATTACTCGATCATCAAGAGACGTGACTTCAATCACTGCTCAGTATAACGCCCTACGAAATCTGCAAGCATAAACCTAGTACGGACGAGATTCCGTGTTTGAAATCTCAATCGTCACACGTTGATAGTTCTTGCTCAGAACGTACCGCGTTTACACTGAGCAATATTATACTGTCAAGATGTCCAGTACCTCCTTACACCGGAACACCACCCAGCTCAGCTGAACTCATGGTAAAGTCCAGAAGTTGCGCAATAGCATCTGAAATCTGCAGACTCAGGTCAATAATCAACAGAATGCTGCAACAGTTAACGGCAGCAGTGACGAGCCACAAGGACGAGACCTCGGAGAAGCTCAAAAGCTACATAAGCCCGAACCTGTTAAAGGACAAGCAGCCGATGTTATCCCATTCCTTACCCGGATGAAAGTATATTTCTACCTATTCCGAAACAAACTGGACACTGCCACAAAGAAACTCTTGTTCACTGTACCTCTAATCCAGGGAGATGCCAAAGACTGGTACGGACCTATTATGAGAGACTGTATCGAGAATGAAGAAAATCTCCAAGATTAAGACACCCAGGAGATCTTTGGAGACTGGGAGAACTTTGAATAAGCACTCAAGAACAATTTTAGTGTAATTAACAAAGAGGGATAGGCTGCTATAGTATTACTTATACTCAAATAATACAAAGCGTACGCAGCCTATTCAGCTAAGTTCTAACAGCTAGCTGCAAGGACCTAGTGGGGCGACTAATCCCTCATGGGGATCTATTATCAATGTCTGAAGGAAGACGTCAAGGATGAACTGTACCTTACCGACAGGCCTGATAATCTCGCCACGTATATCACCATGGCAATCAAGATCGACGAACAACAGTATGAACGCAGACGAGAGAAAGCTGCATATCAACGGAAGGGTAGCGACTTTAACGCGCACTACCCTAACCAGCGACGAAATAATCATCAGGGTAACTCTCGAAATCAAGGATACCAACGAGGGGGCAACGAACTGATACCTCCCATGGTACACAAGCAGGCCCTATGACATTAAGAGCCACCCAGCCTAGTAACGGCCGAAAACCACGAGACATGTCCAAGTGCAAGTGCTACAACTGCATTCAACTCGGACACATGGCACCGCAATGCCCGGAACCGCGAAAGCCACGAAGGCCGAACCAATTTAGGCAAACTATAGGGCTAACACAACAGCTCGAACCACAAATAGCCATACGAACTCAGACGCTAGGAATGACAAGAAGCGCATACGACAGATCACAACACACAGCTTTCCACAAGGAATACATGTCAGGAAGATACTGGTATCTACATCCGGAAGGCTCAGCCCGAGAACCACGGGACGAATTCCCAGCGAAGGAAGACGCCAAGAAAGGAAATACACCCCACGTACAGATGCCATGCCACGTTAGGGCAAATGAATACCGAAGGAAAGGACGAGAAGACCTAGCCTGTCGACAGGCGGAACGGAAAAAGTCTCGCGCATACCACCTCAAGGTTAAGGTAGAGAAGAAATAATAGAAACTCGGAGAACCTCAAATCTTGGGAATGATGAGACAAGGGAAAATGGCTATCCCTAACACGGATGAGTCGCAGTTATCACAAATCATAAATTACATCCTGGTCAGGACCACGCTCCAGAACAAGGAAGAACTGTGGAAACAAGAAGTCGAAGCAGTAGACGGTATTCGACAGAAACATCACCGACAGTCCCGAGGCTTGTGAAACAGGAGGAAGGTAGCACAAAATACTGCAAGATATCTCCGCTGGAAATAATAACAAATCACGCAGAAATGGACCCAAAAAATATGACGCGGAGTACGACGAATTCGGAATGAGAATCTGCCGAGACCACGAATATCTCTGTATTCAGGGAAAGAGAGAACATGGAGACACAGAAGGAGGAAGCATGATCCACATCAAGGCCTTTCACACGAACGACGCGCTTGATCCGATGTACAAGGAACCCGCTTTCGACACCAAAGATAACGCCAGAACAATGCCAACTCACCCAAGGCATAGCAAAATCTCATGGGTCTGGTGCAAGAACCATTGGTGGGAACGGCACAAGCAAGAAAAGAAGGACAATGATTCTTTCCCAGTCACTATCTAAGGCACTCCTAACGATATGCCTTACCTAGAACACGAGACAGAAGGATATCTAGTCCATATATAGTTCAACCAACTCGAGGTAGCGGAGTTACGATTCAACGTACTCTACTAGCGAGAAATCAGCAAAAACAAGGGCCTCCTAGAAGGAATTAAGCAATGTCAAGGAATGATCGAAGAAGCGGAAAGAGAAGACTCAAGGAAAGTACGCACACATGAAGAAAGCTTGGATTAACAATACCAGATCAGAAGACGCGGACGATAAGACGATGTGAAGCAGACGGCTTACATCTCAACCACGAAAAAATGGAACAAGAAGACAAGGGAGTCAGAGAATTAGTGGAGTTCTTCGAAGAACCGCGCGATACCAGGAAAGAACCCAGCGACGAGCAAAAGAAAATCTGGAGACAATACGACAGATACAAATGGGAGCTTATGAAGGAACGACAGGAACTAAACCAGGGAGAACATATCGAGGGATGTACAGATCCAGAGGCTTGCCCCCAGAGTCACCTTGACAACACCGGAGCGATAAACGATAGGTAAATAACGCAATTCAAAAAATACGAAGCACGCCTGAGAACGGCTGAGAACAGTACGCAGAACAGTACAAACAACAACTATTTTATGACGAATTCATCAACGACTGCCCCAATGAAGAGTAATGCAACCACAGTGACCAGACACACCGAGACGCATCGGTAATAGTCACACACCGTCTGTAACGGAGCCAAGGACGCGCGAAGAACCTAGTCGGTGAAACGACCTAAGTGCTCTAGGAGTCATGCAAACAACAGACGCACCTAATTACCTAGTGCCCTATTCGAGTCAATGGAAGATGGCCAAAGATTGGATTGACGGCGGAGTACGACGAAACTTCGTTGATCTAAAAATAGTCACGGAGCTACGAGTACCATGGGATAAGAAATCGATGCCCTGTCCGCTGATCAACGTGGAAGGACAGCTCTTCGACTACAACAACGGTATCATAGATCAATAGATTGATGACCTCAAGATCTCCATCGGATGGAGAAATCAAGGAGTAGACTTTGCCACCGTTCCTCTGGAACAGGACGTAGATATCATCCTTGGTATGGCATGGCTCAAACGACAAATCCCACTCATCGACTGGAGGAAAGGCCAGATTACCTTTTTCAGTAACCCCAGCAACGACGACGAAACGATTGTGACGAACAACGAGAGATTTCAACTCATGACTACCGGAGAAAGCGTGGGAAGGAGTGGAACGAAGAATATACCACCTCCAATAGGAGTACGACACAAGCTGCAAAAAAGGCACATGAAGCAAGAAAGAAATCCTAGGTATTCTCAAACAACAAACCAAAGAAAGGAACAAAAAGCATCAGTCAGCCACAATAGAGTAGCGAACGTACCAAAAGACTACCGATTGAACGACAAACTGGTCGCAGAACAATTAGAAACAGGAGTACCCGAACACTGCGAATGTCACCACGACATGGACCTCATAGACGAGAAATTACGATCCAGAAACTTCACCAACTCAACCAGAAGCAACTACAAATTCAACGAGAATACATCGATGAGATGTTACAAAAGGGCTACATCAGGGAATCAAGCTCATCGGCAGCATCAGGAATGTTCTTCGTGCTCAAAAGAACGGCAAGGAACGACCAGTCAACGCACGTACCATCAAGAATCGGACCCCAATTCCGCTTATTATGGAACTCCAGGATCGATTACAAGGCAAAAAGATCTTGACAGCTCTAGGTCTCAAAGGCGCGTACAACCTTCTCCGCATTAAAGAAGGAGACGAATGGAAGACAGTATTTATGACTAGTTTCGGACTTTTCGAATATCTATTAATGCCCTTCGGTCTTACTAATGCACCCGTAACGTTTCAGTGAATGATTAACAGCGTACTTGGACAATACTTTGATATGTTTATAATCTATTACCTAGACGATATCCTAATCTTCTCGAATAACGAAGAAGAACATAGGGAACACGTCCACAAGGTCTTGAAAACACTACAAGACGCCAAGCTATTGGTCGAACCAGAATAGGGTCACTTCACGTCACGAAGGTAGACCTCTTGGGACGCACCATTATACCCGGAAATATCTGAAGGGAGGAGAAGAAAATATCCACGGTAGCAGAATGGACAGTACCCAATAACGTCAAGTAAACGCAAGCCTCCTTAGGCTTCGCTAACTATTACCGACGATTTATCCAGGATTTTAGCAAGATTGCAAATCCCCTGACAAAACTCACCAAGAAGAGCATGACCTTCACATGGAACGGCAAGGCCCAGAAAGCCTTTGAACACCTCAAGGAATCTATCCTTAACAGGCCCGTTTTCGCCATATTCGACCTAGATCGAGGAATCGAACTAGAAACAGATTCATCGGACTTTGCCCTAGGAGGAAAGATTGGTTAACGAGACGAAACGACTCAGGAAAATCACTTACTCACATAAGCTACACGGAGCAGAACTCAACTGTCTAATCTACGGCAAGTAATTATTGGCGATTGTTAACTATTTCAAAGAGTTCCGATACTACCTCATGGAAAGCAAATATCAAGTCAAGGCTTGGACGTACGGACCACTAGAACATATCGTACTTCGCCACGGCACATGGATTCAATTGGCGATATTTACGCTACGCAGAATACTTATGTGAATTCGATTTTGTGCTCACTCACCGTAGAGGATCGGAAAACGGAATAGTAGTCGTAATCGGTCGAAGACTAGACTACGACACTGGCACTACCAAGAAAAGCGAACAAGTGCTAGAAAGGAACGAAAAAGGGGAATATCGATTCACCCAAGGAATGCAGATACTGGGGAGGATGCAAATAATGGCGACTAAAGAAATCCTAGGAGAACCAGAAGAATTCATATATAAATTCCACGCTTATCCCCTAAACGGACACCAAGGAGTTACGAAGACTCTAAAAGGACTCCTATAACACGGATACAAAGTAATAAGGACAATAGTAGAAAAGTTTGTCAAACAATGCGACATTTGCGCAAGACCGAAGGCGCGACGATATAAATGTTGCGCAGAACTATAACCCCTTGGAGAGGCAACAGACGCAGAAGTCATGGCCTATATCTTTTATGACAGGATAGTAAGAGAAGGAGGATTGCCCAAAGAAAGCCTAACTGATAGAGTCACCACGTTCGCTAGCAAGCTTTGGCAAGCGCTAATGGCCTACATGGAAGTCAATCACAGACTCACGACAGCATTCAGACCTCAAGCAGACGGACAAACGGAACTGACGAACAAGGTAATGTGTCAGTACCGACGTTGTTAAATCAACTACGAACAAGACGACTGGATTGAAAAGCTGACATGCAAAGTTCAAGTCTAGGATGCGTTTTACACTTGAAATCTCTGAATGTTGTCGCTACATGCGCTACGCCCGTTCGGACTTCATACCGCTATCTTCACTACATTCTGAAATTACATTACATCCTTGGGGTTGTCACCGACTCGGCTAATCGTGGTGTTGATCGACAATGGCGTCACCAATCAGAACCTCGGTTTCACATTACCTCTAAGTACATTTGTTCTATTCTGAGCCCATCTACAGCAAGAAGGTCTTTTGAGCTGTGGAAGTTATGGAAGAGCTTATTATCATCGACGCTTTTCCCATAATCAGCGACTGTCATTCCAAACCTGCCTCTCATTCAGAGCCGGCTGTACCTATTTAGTTCTCTTATAGATCTTTGCCAGAAAAGTCTCGAAAATAGACTTCTTTAGACCCTGGCTCTCATCAAGATGACTGATCATGGCCTGAATATTGTTCACTTGCTTTTCTTCTAATTCCTTAAAGTGGTCTTCCAGATGAAGCTCGTCGAATATTCTCTTTACAGTTGTTTCAGCGGTTTTATCTTTCCGGCCGTAGTTATCTTCAAGATCTTGGCGTTGTTCCGGGGTGGCGAGTGCAAGAGCTTGGATAATAAGCCAGGAGCATTTATTATCTCTAATGTCAGTGCCAATCTTGCCAGTTTGCTTTGGCTCGCCATAGTTATCAAGGTAGTCGTCCTGGATCTGGAAGTACTCGCCAAGGGGAATCAGTATGTCTTCAGCCTGTTTGAGATTGATAGGTGTAGCAATATCGAGTTGGTAGAGGGCCAGGGCTATGGGAAGGTAGAAGGAATAATAGGCTGTCTTGTAGGTGACAATAAATCGGTAATTGTTCATAGAGAACTTTTCCAAGTCAACTTGACCCTCTGATGCAATGAGGTCACACAGTTGGCCAAGTTCGGTCTGATGGGTTGTTTCTTGAAGTAACTGAAACATGTCGACATAGCGTTGGTGGGAGCTGAAATACTTCTTCAGTAGTGTGTACATGCCAGTCTCAAGCATGGAGGCGTAGTTAATGGCTAGCATCCCTACTCCCTCATTGAGGTACCAGCATGGATTTCCACGTCGCGTTTCCGAGTGGTCCATAATATCATCTGCGACGAGGAAGAAGGCCTGGAACAGCTCAACTATCCACCCAAGAGTTGCTGCCTCAAAGTACTCGTTTTCCCCCAGTGACCTCTCAAGGATCAGAGAGACAGAGTCAGGCACTGACATGCCGCGGTTGTACTTTCCACCTAGTACGTTGAATTCAAGAGACTTGGTACATGTTAGCTTACTAGGTAATCTGTGGGGCGACGATTCAGACATGCCTTCTTGTACCATTCTTGGCATTCTTGGGGAAGATTGTACCTCTGGATGGATTCAAGGAGGTCGGCCTCGAGTTGTGAGAAAATCGATTCAAACTTATTGCGTGCCATCTGCTGCATCACAACATTGGGAGTTGGACTGGGAGACAGGTTATGGGCTGGTACACAAGAAGCCGACATCAGAATAGTGCGTTCAGTAGCGAACGGAGCTGAATCGTACAGCTGGCCGGGGAACATGTGATCTTTTATCACATTCGCGAGATCCGGCGACAGGACCGGTAGAAGACGTCGCAGAACGGGCTCCAGATGACGCAATCGTGCTACCTGCTTTCTGGCTATCTTCGTCCAACCACTGCAGACCATCTAGAATTGTTGCACTCTACAATGGGTAGCTGGTAAGACATATGCTTGCTAATGTTCCAGTTACGAATACGTGTTGGCAGGATGGCCACTGGGTAGCCGGCGCAGGGCGGGATCGAGTGGAAAAAAGGAAAGACCGTATATGGGTTGCCGTCTGACGTGCCAATAATCTACATGGGGTTACATTGTAGGTCATTCTACATGTGGGCTGCTACTTAGGCATGACCAAGGGCACTTAACGGCACACAACGCGGAATAGCGTGTCTAGCTCATCGGCAGCGTCATCTTGATACTGTAACTAGGGTAGTAGGATATAGCTTAACTGCCTGATAAATTGATATACAACGGGCTCTGGAGCTGCGCATTTATACCTAGAACAGTCGCTTGGTTCAGCGGATTACATTAAGTTAATAGGCGGCAGTCTATACTAATCTTGTGGCGGGAATATTGATTATGATTACAGAGGTAAGCCTGTCTGGCGGCTATACTATATCGATTACGTATAATCTACCGACTTGGTAGACTTTTTACTCCACCTCAGGACAAATTTAGCTAAGAAGGGTTTCTTACAGACCTCGCCAAATAATTAACGGACGCTTTCCGTAGTCGAAAGAGGTGACTCATGTTGCGTGAATCTGACATCCCGTGCCGTGCCGTGCTGTGCCGTGCCGTGCTGTGCTGACAACCCCTATCCACCTATCGGAGGTCGTCCTGGTACATATCGCTAGTGGTGACGATCTGCCTGCCAAATTATATCAGTATTGCACTATGCAGGTGTCCAACTAAGCTACGAAGTCTCACGTATGCCTCAGTAGCCTGTGATGCCAACCTTCCTATTTAGAATTTTTGTGTATGAGATGATGTGGAGATTTCAGATGTTGTCGTAAGCCCAGGAAGTTAGCTCCTTTGAACCGGAGTGGAGCGATAAGTCCAGAAGAGCGACGTATATAATGTCTCGGGTGACCTAGAAGTTTTCAAAATAGTTAACTAGTACCACTCACCATTATTCCGTCGGCTTAAGCTACGTCTACAATACCTGTTAGTCTAGAATGTCTATTTTGACTGCCATCGAATCCCATGGGGTCATCACCCCCGTCATGCTTAGTTCTTTACTTCTTCTCTGCCTTCTTATAGGCCGGTCCCAGCGAAGGCTCCCGCCAGGCCCGAAGCCGCTCCCAATCGTCGGCAATATTAAAGACATGCCTCCGGCTCATGTCCCAGAGTACAAACATTGGCTACGACACAAGGATCTCTACGGCCCTATTAGCAGCGTCACCGTTCTTGGCATGATACTGGTGATCATCCATGACAAGGGAGCAGCACACGATCTTCTGGAAAAGTCTTCACTGAAGACATCTGGACGACCTCACATGACCTTCGTGAACACCATGTGTGGCTATAGCAGCTGGATGATAACCAAAGGATATACTAGCGTATTCCGGAAGCATCGCAAGCTAATACACCAAGAACTCGGCAGCAAGTCCCGAGTAAGCCGCTTTCACGATGTCCAAGAGACAGAAGTAAACCGCCAGCTTGTGCGTGCATTAAAGGAACCTGAGAAATGGCTTGACCACCTGAGAACGTAAGCCCAAGGCATCTTACCTTCTGGTCCTCACCTGGCTGATTGTAAACACAGAACCTCGGGCGCTACAATGCTTAGCATGACCTACGGCTACACCGTTGAGCCTACGAAGCCTGATCGCTTAATCGACTTAATTGAGAAGTCGGTGGGAAACTTTTCTATTGCAGCAGTGCCTTTGACATGGCTTGTTGACATGGTTCCTGCTCTTCAGTACATACCACGGTGGTTTCCTGGTGCTGCTTTTCAAAAGCTGGCTAGCGAGATAAAACACACTCTGGATGACGTTACTCTAGTCCCTTACCGTTTTGTTAAGGAACAAATGATTGCCAAGTCCCACAAACCGTCTTTTGTGTCAAAGGTCCTTGAGAAAGCCGAGACTTTCAAAGATGGGACCACCGGAATCGACCACGATGATGAGGATGCTATCATATGGACCGCAGCCGTTATGTTTGCCGGGGGGGCGGATACTACAGTCGTTACTATGACCGCGTTTACCATGGCTATGATTAAGTTTCCGAACGTTCAATCTAAGGCCCAGAAAGAGATAGATTCTGTTGTCGGCCAAAACCGATTGCCTAACTTTGATGATAGGCATAAGCTTCCATATATCAACGCCTTGATAAAGGAGTCCCTGAGGTGGTGGCCCGTTGTCCCGATGGCATTTCAGCATAGGGCTGATGAAGACATCGAGTATCGCGACTTCTGTATTCCAAAGGGTTCATACCTCCTCCCTGCCGTATGGTGGTTCCTGCATGATCCTGAAGTGTATGCAGACCCGGATTCTTTCGACCCTGAGCGTTTTCTTACTCCACGGGATGAGCCGGACCCTGGCTTGCACGCGTTTGGCTACGGTCGTCGGATATGTCCTGGAAGAGTGTTTGCTGATTCGATTCTGTATCTCAATATTGTCCGGTCCTTAGCAGTCTTCAAATTTTCCAAGGCTGTCGATGAGCGAGGCAGGGAAATCGACCCAGAAATGGTAGAGCCACCTGGATTGTTGAATCGACTTGAGCCGTTCAAACTTAAAGTCGAGCCAAGAACTCCGCATCATCTGGCTCTTATTCAGAAGCTGGAAGAGGATGGTATTCTATCGGCTGGCGACTCAGTTCACCTGGAGGAGTTATGGAGCTAAAGGGAAAGCTATTTAGAGGAATGTGCGATTTTGACATTTAGGATCCATGTTTATGAATTTATGCTATTGGATGTTGCCTGGAAGGAGTTCGAGGTTTGGAAACCACAGGCACTGTCATTACCGCCAACCCAAATTTCTGTAGCCTATTGAGGCCATTGACAACCGCTCAAAATCATCGTGGATTTCTATTCTGATATGTTGACACAGAAACCCATGCTCATAGCGTCTCATTACTGCAAGGGACTTCTGGTTTTGACCAAGTAGTCATCGTATTTATCTTCTTTATCTAGTTGAATTGCCCCCCCAAGTTCGAACTGAGCTGTTTCGGGATGTGCTGCGTGGATTCTCTGGGACACCTTCGGTGTTTCCCTGACCCAAGCGTATCTATTTCTGATAAACGTGTGGACTCATCTCTACAAACTGAAACCTTGTTCTGTCACTTCATTTCTGATTGGTCCCAGGAAGATGGGCAAAGTGTTCATTCATCATCAGGCGGTTGCTATCACTGGATAAGATCGTTCCACGAATAGTAACGGTAGTGTGACGATATGGACTTGCAACAGACCATGAACGCTACTTCTTGAGTAGCTCAGTATAGTATGATCAGATACATCGGTCGATCTAGGCTTACTTACACTAATCTAAGTCGGCTCGGCACGGCAAAGCATAACACGCTGGCATATGATCCCGGTGTAGGCTTCATGCAAGCCGGCACGGCACGGCACGGCAGAGATGCAACCATAACTCATGTAGGCATAGGGACGTAGGTGAGTTACGTCATATACTCCAAAGATTTACCACCAAGATACTATTCGTATAGCATATCAGGAGGGAGTGATAAATGGTATGCATATAGCATACATAGATAGATACCAACTATTACTACAGGAACAACACTAGAAACGCATATAGCAATACATGGGAAATATCAAACCGTACTAGCTATTTAAATAGTGATGAAAAATAGGCAGGTAACGGCTATTCCACTGTAAGCGTAAATGAATTTCTGAATTAACCTCAACAAAGCAGAACCTAGGCCTTTTCATTTACCCTTTCAATAATGACATGTTCTAACCCTTTCACATAGCTTTCATTCTCTCCCCTAACTTCCAGGTGCCACAGACTAAAGTGCGGTTATTTTACATGGCTTTTCCGCGAGCGCCTGAAGGTATAACATCGCCATCGTTCGATGAGCTGCCCTGAATAGATGCGATATTATTAGTATACTAATACGATGAGAGGATGAACAAAGGTGAGCGTGAGCGTGAGCGATGTCAGTGCTATCTTTTCTTCTACGAAGTTTTGGGTTTCAAAGGGACAGCCCACCTGCTTTTTGGGTTCAACACCTTCATCGAAAATGAGGATCGTGGCCTTGAATATATCCCTCCATGCTTTTTTGACATTATCGTCTATGTCGTGACGGTAAACGGGGAGCCTAAGAGCAAGTTCCTTGTAGATGCTGTAGTAAGGCAGAAATGCTGGGGCCAAGGGCTTAAATCACTTGGAGGGCAAGAGCTTACCTTGTCTCTATCAACAAGCTTTTAAAGACATCGGGCAGTTTCATGTTGGGGGTTTAGGGAATCTGGCTAATGACTAGATCGATGTCTCCTGGCGTCCTCTGCCGCAATATCGGGCGCCGAGGACTCGACTTGAAATTGGTCGACAATGAGTGCGACAATCTGTGCCGTTAAAGCGAGAATAATGTGGATCGTCAGTTTTGAAGCTACTGTCAGCATGATAGAGATAGTGTGGGATAGTTGAAAAAAATGCTGGAAGCAAGATAATAAAGTTGGCTGGAGATCTTGTAAGAGGTAATGAGCTCTGTTGGAATAATAAATGGCAAAGATTATTAACCCATCAGCTCGGATCTCAATCAAATAAGAATTGAAATACCCTTGAACTCCATAGTGTAGATAGCTGCTTTTCTTTTGCCGAAACATTGCCGACGAAAGAGGAGTGTCTGAGCCTCTGGACATGTTTCTCTCATGCCTGGGAAATAAGTCAATGAGGAATAAAATTCCGCATATATCACTTTACACGCTGCATGAGACTCGATGGATCCGACAGAAAGTTCCGAATACGTATGGACATAACTAAAAGATGTTGGGCTTGGCTTAAGAAAGCGCTGTAACGGCATGAATGACCACAAATTGCGTAATCATACAGGATCTGAGGCTTTTTGAGTACGTTATCTGGAGGCTTAGCTCGTGATTGTGTAGGTATGGGTCTCGGGAACTAGGCTTGATTATGCTCTCAAGACCTGAAGAAGGGGCAATACGTAACGTTAAGCCTGCCACGTAGAGACGATTGTCGCCGCGTCTAGTCCCACGTCGAACTGGGCAAGCCTTGCCTATATGACGTAGCGGTGTTATTGACCTAAATCAGTAAGAGCGGGAACCGATCCTCCCAGAATATGAAGCCGCACTTTCTACGTCATTATGCTTATTAAGGAAAGCTTGCCGAGAGGTATGACGTTTCGTTAAGACTGTATAAGCTTCTCTCAGTCTTCTTGGATCGGGACACTTGATAGATCGAGGAATACCTCGGTTTATGACGCATTTTCTAAACAACGTAAGCAGAGATCCTCTTTGTAAGCCCTTTACCCTCTATTATACTCAGAAATATTTAAAGGTTGCGCTAGATAGTCATATTGCGGCGCTGGAAGTGCCTCATTGACTTGACTAGCCGCCTGTAAGTCAAACAAGTACCTATTCTATTCGCCAACGTATATTGTATTACTTCAACTTTGGTTCCATTCTATACAGCCTATCATCTTACTACTGGGTCTATATATAAATGTAAGTCTTTTTATGACAATTTGTTTGTGAACAACCCATAACTCCCGGGACTATCATCTGTCTTCCAGTTCAACTTCTTGACTTGTTTGTTAATTTTCCCAAAAGCAAATCAACAGATATTATTCCAATACCTCCACTCTAACTCTCTTCCATGCCTGCTCGACGCTCCCACAAGAAGTCTCGAACCGGGTGCCGTCGATGTAAGAATCGGAAAATTAAGGTACCCTCCCATCAGTTATCCTCACCATTCAGTCGTTATTCAGAGAATTATTTATTTATAGAAATGGTTTAATGACGACAAATTGGTTATCCCGGCATCTTAATTTAATTCTTGTTAACTGACTTGTTACAGTGCGACGAAGTTCATCCGGAATGTGGGAATTGTATCAGGCACAATGTGCCGTGCGACTTCAGTTACTCAAACAACATCGAAGAACACTTCCCTCCAGGCAGCAATAGCTCAGGAGAGAGAAGGTTTCTGAAGCTCTCTAGATCTATCTTCAAAGATGTACCGATGCAACATTATTTGCACAAGTCAGGTATTTCCAAGTTCAAGTTCCAGGCTCCCATGTTTAGACAACCCTCTACTCCCGTCACGCCATCACTCTCTGGCTACGTCGACCGGATGCTTGAATTAAGACTCATGCATCAGTTTATTACAAATACAGCGAGAACCCTGCTACGTAACTCATCAGCTGCCGGAGAAATATGTTCCCACATCTTACCACAAATGGCTTTTGCCAAACCGTACCTTATGGATGCAATTCTTTCCATGGCAGCTTTTCATCTTCGTTCGTCGGTTCCGGATGACAAAAGTCTAGTCCAGGCATCATACTTTTACTCTACTTCAAGTCTAGTCGCATATTGCGCCTCTCTGGAGTCGGGAATCACCCCAGATAGCGCCGAAGCTCTATCCATGACAGCTGTCCTGATCGCTTTTCAGGCTATCGCCTCTCGCCTTTTTATCAGGGACGACCTTGGTAGTAACCCTGACAACTATCCGACCCACTACACGCCTCCAATATCATGGTTCTACTATTTCCAAGGCGTTCAGACTGTAGTCGCCGCGTCCTGGTTGTGGATTCGAGATAGTGCCAACGTCAAAGCGGTGATCGCAGACCCCGTCTTTCAACTGGACTTGTATCCACAAGCATCGAATTCCTTCTTTAGTTATCTTTTAGAAGACTTAGAAGAAGAGCTTTCCACTGAGGACCCTCTTCTGGCCAAGGTTACTGCCCAGGCCTACTTACACGCCGTCCGTGTAATTGGTTGGGCACATCAGGAGATAGACGCAGCCGCCACACTTTCTTTCCTTACTACAGTATCCAGCCGCTTTGTGGAGCTTGTGGAGGCTAAAAGGCCGCGAGCCCTGGTCATTTTCGCAAGCTTTTTTGCTCTGCTAAAACGAATGGATGCTTGGTGGCTCCGAGATATAGCACGTCGCGAGGTGATGGGGTTGGTGGGCATTTTTCCGAGCGGATCAAAGTGGTGGCAGTGTCTTGAGTGGGCAGTCCGAATTGCCCTCTGGGATGGAGACATAATACCACAAGACATATGGAGTGCAGGAGGGAACAAGGAATCACTAGCTCAGGGGGTCTTTTTCTTGCAACATGTAGGACTAATTGATAATTAATCAGTATCTATTCAACATATCTCAAGCTCTCGATTATGACCTTTGTTATGAAATGCTGTGGTTAGGTTCGGCTCAGGTATAGTATAAAAATAGGTGCAAGGGTAAAGTTACGTACTAAAGTCTATAAAGGCCAATTATGAACCAACGAAAAGTAGGCAAGTAATAGGGTACTATATTATCAAGTCTTCGTTAATTATTACACTCTAGGAATACATAATATTAGTCGGTATCCTCCAATATTATCTAGCTTTATTATAAAAGCACTAAAACCGCTTGTTTACCATATTAATTAGAGCCCCTTCTTGTAAAATAACTCTTCTTTTGAAGGGCTTTTTCTTTTCTAGAAGGCTTAAGTATTAAATTACTTTGGTTAAATTCTTTAGGGCTCTTATCCTGTTCTATTGATTTGCCTTTGACCTTAGCTGCAGGTATATCTATCTCTACTAAGGTTAATTAACTTTTGTTATATAATAAGAGGGACTATAAGAACTCTATTAAATACTAATTACCTAGCCTTAGCAATTAAATCTTTGTGTATTATATTCCTTAATAAGCTATTAAATCTTGTCTTTATTTCGTTAGTTGATAATAATTTTTTCCCGCCTATATCCAATAAAAGGATACCTTTAAGCATTATATAAATATCTTAGTCCCTAGGCACACTTTCAGGTGTATTTGTAGCAGCTTTGTAAATTTTATTTACCTATAAATTAATTAGAGTCTTGTCTACATGATAAGTACTTGCCACTTTCTTACACTCAGCACTCTCAGGGTATGTAGTCTTCTTCTAGTTACTATAATAATAACTTTTTAACCTAATCAATAGTTTATTTATAAAAGTCTAGTAGTAGTCTCAGCATAGGGTAATTCAATGGTTCTGCACAGAGATAAATCTTATTATAAGTTAATGGTTAAGAAACTGGGCTCAACAGATATTAGTCTATATATACCCTGTAGCATGAGGATTTAGCTATAAAATAAGTTGCATAGATACCTGGGCGTCTAGCTCCTAGATCATGGAGGCTCTGCAGGCCAACGTAACTCAGACATCTGCCCAATCAAATTCATGCCTTTGGCTCGAAGCCAACAGCACACCTACCAGTCATCCACTCGCCAAGTCAGCTCATGTCCATCCATATACCGATCCGTAGAATATTGTGTAACGCAACTGCTATGGCTACAACTGTGTACACTGTTCCAGCGCGACCACTATATTTAGCGGTTAACGTGACTGGTTCCGAGTCACAACTTACAGTGAGTACCCGAATCAAACCCAGGTAAATCTAGTATAAGCGTATTGCTTCCTCACCTCAAATACAGCAATTTAACAGGATTTATTGACTAAATAATCAATATCAGGGTTCCTCTAGAGGATCTACAGCAGCGGGGGACGATTTAGTCTTAAAGGTTCCAGTAATATAAGGGCTGAGCGAAAGCGGCTGCTTATCCTAGCCTTTTGCCTCCTTTATTCTTAGCTCTTGGCTTCTTGCAAATAACATTATACCCTTCCTCTCCTACCCTCTTGTACCGCTGCCCGGCTTGCTGATATTAGTGCTTATCTGGCACTTCTAATTCCTTTTAATAATATCAGACATAATATACTAGATACTCTTCCGCAACCTTATCTAGCTACTAGAAAAGCATCCTAACTCTTATACTTTCTTTTATATTAAACCTATTTTAAATTATCCCCCTTTCTTTACTTATATTACTATCTTTCTTACTTTCCTTATAGTTATTGGTTTTATACTTAGCCTTGTTACTAGTATTGTCCTCCTTGTTTTCCTCTTACTTTTCTTGTTTTCTGATTAGTTAGTATTAACTATAAAGTAAAGCCTTATCTATATTATTATATATCTTGCCTACTATTCTGTCTATAAATACTAAAGTAATAGCTTATTAATAACCTAGAGTTAATATAAATATCTCTTTCTATGCCTAATTAATACTCTCTATAAAGCTATAAAGTAGATCCTATTACTTTAGTTACCTATTATATATAACAATTAACTTTACTATCTTACCTACCTACTATTTTCCTTTACCTGTTTATTAGATAAAGTCTACTAGTTTATATAGCTTCTTTATATAGGCTATAGCTATAATCCCCTTAATATTAATACCTATTCCTAGCCTGGTTATTACTATAATCTAATAGCTTGCTTAACTATCTATCTAAGCTAACTATACTTCTATATAATCCTTTTTACTTATATTATTATAATAGAACCTATAGCTAATCTTCTTAGCTATAGCCTTATATTATTTTATTAGTTAGTAATATATTACTTCTTTCTAATAATTTATTATCTTTCTATCTAGCTATCTAATTACTTTAACTATATACTTTTTTAATACTCCTTTCTTAGGCTTAACTTATTATACTTAATATTAATAGTTTAGCTTAATTATATAATATTATATTATAATTACTAACTTTACTAGTATCTTACTATAAAACTAATTTTTTAATATAATAGGTAGTATTACTATTAGTAATATAATTATATAGCTAAAGTAATATAAGCCTATTAACTTACTAAGCTTAGCCTAATAGCTAATATCTATAATAACTATATAATATTTATTAATAAAAATCTATCTTAGTAGTTTTATATATAGTAATCTATTAGTATATCTAAAAAACTAATTACTAGAAATAATATTAGTACTTATAACTATTAATTGTACTGCCTATAGAACCTCCTCCTGCCTGGTATTTATTAATATCTAGTATTAGATATAATTAATACCTATTATTATTACTTATATTACTAAGTTATCTATAAGTATAATATATAATATAACTATAATGCTTATACCTATAAGCTATATTACTACTAGTAGTATAAATAGTATGCTTTTTTTAGTCCCTATTAGTAGTATATTAATTGCTATCTGATCTGTCTTAAGTAATATAATTGCCTATATGTTTTTAGCCTGCTTTTTGGATTACTAAGTTACTTGTGGCCCTAGTAGTGTGTATAACCCTTTAGCTATATTATCTTCTATCTTCTAAGCTACTTCCTAAGTAGTCTTTTTCTACTTATGGCTCTACTACCCTATTACTTGACTATCTTGCTTATACTTTAGTATATTCTTTTTATTTTTTTTATCCTTATTTTTCTTCTTTATATTACTTTTCTCTAAAAATTAATACTAAAGCTTACTAATTTCTCTAAAAGTTATAATTATTTCTAGTTAAAGCTTACCTAGAAAGCCAATATATATAGTATAGTACTACCTTATAATCTATATTCTGTATATTAACTGTAGATTTTATATAATATTCTAGCTTCCTCTATAGTTAATTGGCTTACTTATAATCAGATTAATCTTAATATTATTATCTTTATTCTTATTTTCTATTTAACTATCTAGCTACCTTATAATAAGTCTTTAGATCCTCTGCCTTATCTTAATAGTAATTGCCTGGTATCTTCCCATGCTAATCCTTACTTCTATACTGGCCTGTATTATATACACAAGCTTCCTGCTTAACTAATTAGTATCCTATACTTATAAGCTACTATCCTGCTATATATACTCTAGCTAATTACTATGTAGCTTAATAAGATAATACTTTTACCTTAGTACCCTTTTTGCCGGGATTAACTATAATATATATACTATAATTATCTGCCTAATTAGATTAGGTAAAAACTATATTACTTTTTGGCTATTATTATGGATTGCCTTTATCTTATTTTAGTTTATAATAAGTATAATCTGCCTATCTAGTATAAATATATTATGGATTAGCTGCTATGAGTTATAGTACTGTAGTATTACTACCTCTAGCCTCTTACCTAGAAGTCTGCTTTATATATATATAAGTATATATAATATCTCTTAAAATAGCTATAAATTATAAAGCTATATTCTAACCTTTTATTACTTTTACTAATTCTATGCTATATTCTATATTAATATTCCTATTAGTTATATTACCTTTACTAGCCTAGGCTCTAACTAACTATTCTTTGGACTACTTATAAATAACTAACCTGCTCCGAGCTACACTATACTATTAGTAATCTGCCTTATATTAATTATTTTATTAACTTTTTGCTATAATCCCCTAAATAGTTAGTCTAGTATCTTTTATATCTCTATAACCTAACTATAAAGTATATAGGTAAATTTCTTAATATTAACCTCCTTGCCTATATAAAATAGTATTTCTTTATTATTTAACTACTATATTAATAGCTGCCTTCCTAACTTTTAGTAGTGCCCTTTTCTATATACTATTTACTTAATAATTATACTAATAATGGTATAACTATTAATATATATTTATATAGTATACTACTCCTTAAATAAAAGTACTACCTTTATTCTAACCTTATTCTAATCTTATAACTTATCTTTAAATATAGCCTCTAGAAAAAATAGCTAGGCTTACTATAGTATACCTACTAGTATATTAGTATATAAGTATAGCTTTATATAACCTAGTGAATATTACTTAATACTAAGTACTATATAAAAGTATAATAGTAGGTTTATATATAAATTCCTACTAACTTTTATTTTAATTAAAGAAATAATAAACTAGAATATAGTTTAATTAAGTATATTATATACTAGACTACTTATACTACTATTATTAAGCTTTTCTTTATATTTACTAACCTCTTTATCTTTATCTTCTTTTTTATTATTAGTTTCTATATTTTTTCTGCTATAGAACTTATTATTCTGGCTACTGGGAAATATATTTTCTTTAAGTTCTTTATTAATATTATATAGTAAGCCCTATTGCTTATTTATAAACTAAATAGCCTAGTATTAAAATGCCTTCTTATATCTAATATAATATAACTTCTAGTAAAAGCTTAAGTAATAGTGACTTACTAAGTAATATTTAGTTATTAATATTTCCTTTTCTTTTTTACTAAATGGTATACTGCTTAGGCTTGTTATTATAATACTAGTAAGCTATTGTAGTATTTCTGTTAGTATATTATTAAGTTACTAGTAGTAGTAGTCTACCTTATAGTTAAAGCTTTACCTAAGTTAACTAAGTAATAGTTATTTATAAATTACTTACTTGCCTTTTTTAGCCTTATTACTAGTTACTTTTCTTACTTATATCTATATAGTTATATTATAGATATTAAGTAAGTCCTAGGAGCTAAAGTACTATACCTAATATAGTCTTTTTACTTATAATAAATTATAGTTAATATCTTCTTTTAAGTTACCTTTCTAGAGCTATATAATATCTTTTTCTTTTAATTATATCTTATTACTAGTAATTATCTTCTTTATAGTACTATATCTTATAATATTAGTACTATCTAGTGTAATACTAGTATTACTATTATCCTAAATAATCTAGTATTAAATATATTTCCTGCCTATCTATATTTATAATATAATATCTTTCTATTAAGTCTTTACTATTCTATACTCTGCTTCTTTCTAGTAGTAGATAATATTATTAGATATTACTATTAGAAATCTATACTTAATATAGCTATACCCTCTTAATACTAGAAGCTATCTAATAACTATATTACTATCTTTTAGAAGCTTTAAGTAAACTAGGTTTATTATATCTTTACTAATATAATAATTAATAATATCTTAAAGTATACTATTAGTTAGTTTATATATCTATTAAAAGTGCTTTATAAATATATATAGCTATAGTACTATCTTATATTTCTAGTAAATAAGCATATAGTACTTATTATTAACCTTTATATATTTATTTATTACTATTAAGTAGTAGTTAGTTAGTTATTATAATAAAATAAAATAAAGTAGTAAATACTATATTATTATATTATAAAATCTCTCTTATTATATTATAATAAATCTTAAATATAATACTAACCTTAACTAATTTAAAGTAGAATTTTTAACTAATTAATAACTTAGCCTAATAGTAAGTAATATTATAGTAATATCTGGCCTGTAAAATTAAATTTATATAGGTAATTCTGTTAGAATTGTCTGTAAATAATACCTAGAATAAAGTAGTAAATGCTATGCTATTATACTACAGAACCCCTTTTACTATACTACTATAAACCTTAAATATGATACTAACCCTAACTAACCCTAAGTGGAATTTTTAACTAATTAATAACTCGGCCTAGTAGTAAGTAATATTATAGCAATATCCGGCCTGTAAAATTAAATTTATATAGGTAATTCTATTAGAATTGTCTGTAAATAATTCTTAGGTTAGTTAGTTACTGTAATAAAACAGAATAAAGTAGTAAATGCTATACTATTATACTATAAAACCCCTTTTGCCATATTACTATAAACCTTAAATATAATACTAACCCTAACTAACCTTAAGTAGAATTTTTAACTAATTAATAACTTGGCCTAGTAATAAGCAATATTATAGTAATATCTAGCCTGTAAAATTGAATTTATATAGGCAATTCTGTTAGAATTGTCTGTGAATAATTCTTAGGGCTACTAAAGCCTTCCTAAAAAGGCCTATAAAAAGGGCCTTATTACACTTCCTTCTTCTCCCTAGGACCCTAGGGTTAGGGCTATAAAAAGGAGGCCTAGGTACCTTATTAAGGTCCTATCCTACTAATATCCCTTCCCTAGAGACCCTATAGCCCCAAGACCGCCCTAAGGCAGCTAGACCTTCTATAGCCCCTACCCCAGCCCAAAAGGCTACTAAGCTACTAGAAAGAGGCTACCTAGGCCAGGCTACTAGGGCCCTTATAGACCCTATCCTAGTAGCCTCTAATACCGCTAAAAATAGAGCTATATTACTAGAAAAGCACCCTATTGGCCCTAGAGACCCCTTTTAGGGCAGGACCTGCCTAAGACCTAGCTAACTAATTATACTAAAGGCTATTATAAAAGCTATTAGGTCTATAGGGAAGGAAAAAGCCCCTAGCCTTAGTAGCTGGACTAGGCCCCTGTTAGACCTAGTAGTAGCTAGGGAGGATTCCCCTGTAATAGCCTTTCTTAGGCTGCTAGCCGATATAATCTGTCAGGGCATAGCCCCAGGGGCTGACCTTCTGTGTGCTAGCCGCCTTATAGGCCTAGAAAAGCCAGGAGGAGGGGTTAGGCCTATAGCTATAGGGGATCTTATTTATAAGGTAGCTATAAAAGCGATCCTTATGACCTCCTATAGGCCTGAGATACTGCTACCTTTCTAGCTAGGCGTAAATAGCCTAGGGGGGGTTAAACTAGCTATTTTCCTTATAGAAGAGGCTATTTTAGGCCCTAATAGTGCTAATTTTTAGTAGCTAACCTCTATAGACCTTGCTAATGCTTTTAATTTAGTAGATAGGGCTTTTATAGTAGCCTTAGTAGCTACTTATGCCCCTACCTTCTATAGGGCAGTAGCTTGGGCCTATAATAGCCTCTCTTTCTTAGTTATAGAAGAGGGGGGTTTTTTAGCCTCTTTTAAGGGGATTAGGTAAGGTAACCCCCTAGGATCCCTTCTATTTTCCCTAGCTTTTCGACCTACTCTGAAGACCTTAGCTACTAAGCTGCCTAAAGTAGCTCTAATGGCCTATCTAGATGACCTCTATATCCTTAACCCGGCCCCTAACGGCACCTTAGAGGTAGCTAGGAAGGTCTTCTCTAGGTCCCCTTTCTAGCTTAACCTAGCTAAAAGCAAGGAAATAGCTATAAGGGACCTAAAAGAGAAAGGAATAAAGGCCCTAGGGTCCTTTATAGGGCCTATAGTGCCTAAAAGAGCCTTTCTAGAAGGGAAAATAAGGACCTTAAGAGAGGCCCTAATAGCCCTTTAAGACTTACCTAAGTAGTATGCTCTGCTTCTTCTTAGGGGAAGTATATAGCTCCTTTTAAGGCATTTATAGAGGCAGTTAGACCCTATAGGCCTTGAAGACCTATGAGAAGAAGCTAACCGCCTTATTAGGCAGGCTATTATAGCCTTACTAGCTAGAAGCCCTAGTAATTACCCTAAGGAGCCTAGCCTGGACCTGATAGCCCTCCTTATTAGAAAGGGAGGTCTTGGAATCCCTCTATATAAGGAGCTAGCTATATAGCTATATTAGGCAGCTAAGGAAGCTTCTAAACCTACCTTGGAAAAAATCAGAAAAAAGCCCCCTATAGATATAGGCCCCAGGCTAGGAAAAACAGCCCAGGAGATACTAAAAGAGGCTAATAAGGCTAGGTTATAGGGCTTCCTTCAGGACCTACCTACTAGCTATAAGCAAGCTAGGCTAGAAAATACTAGCTATCTAGGCTATAAGTAGCTAGAAGTCCTGCTTACTAAGAAGGACCTATCTTTTACAGACTTTAAGATTACTAAAGCCCTTAGAAGCAGGCTTTTTTACTCTATTAAGCCCCCTAGCTTGCCCTGTAGCTCCTGTAGGGCTATAGTAGCTTTAGGCTATAAAGATACCTATAAAGGTACTAGCAGAAGGTAGATTATAAGGTATAATAAGATTATAGGGGCCTTTTATAGGGCCCTTAGTAGCCAGCCTTCCCTAGAGGTAGAAAAAGAGCCTCTAGTAAATAAGAAAACTAGCCTTAGGGCTAACCTAGCTATAACCCTAAGAATAAGCTAGTATTTTTATAATATCTAAATTGTTACTATTTCTAAGGATTTAGCTAGGGAAGACCCTTATAGCACCCTTATAGAGGCTATAGAGGAAAAACGCTGGAAATATAAGTCTTTAGGGGCCTTTTTTTAGCCTATTATTATCTTGGCAGGCAGCCTTATAGACCTAGAGACTGCTAAGACCTATAAGAAGCTCCAGGAGCTTGTAGGCCCCCTAGTAGCTGCCTAGCTAGATGCCACTATAGGCCTGACCTTAACTAAAACTAGGGCTATCTTAGTAGCTTCTATAGCTAAGGAGATCCCTATAGGCCTAGCTAAGTTAGCCTGGAATACCTCTAGAAGGTCTCCTTAGACCTCTTATAGGCTATTTTAGCCTTATATCCTTTCTTATTAGCTTCCTAGCTATATCTCTTTATTAGCTTTCTAGCTATATCTTTTTTTATTAGCTTTCTAG
>JAAQRM010000126.1:0-13282 GCA_013396095.1 Fusarium sp. NRRL 52700 | reverse complement strand
ATTTCCTTTTATCTTTATTTATCTCTTATTATTTTTCCCTTTCTTTCTTTTTATTTTTATTTCTTTATTTTTCTTTTTATAAAAAATCTCCACTCTTTCTTATTATTAGCTAGACCTTAGCTAGAAAAGATCACAAGGGCAAAGATAGCTTGGATAGTTAATACTAACCCTATCCTAACCCTAAGCCCCTTAATTAGATCTTTTATTAGTATATAATTTATCTTAGTAGTCCTGCTACTAGCCTTAGGTTACTATTAGTAGGTCTTAGCCTTCTTACTTTTCTGCTTTATAGGGCTTAAGGGCTTAGATAAGTTATTAATAGAGGGTATTAGTAGTAGCTTCTTTTTATAGGTAGTAGGTTATATTTTTAATAGGTATACTCTGGCTACTATTAGTAACTTTATGTTTCTATTAGTAAGTAGCTTTATAGTCTATAGTATAGGTAATATTATATTAAGGTTATATATATTAGTTAAACCTAGAGCTAGTTAGTATAATATATTACTATTAAAGTATATAGTAGGAGAGCTGATAGAGTTCTTATTACTAGAGTAAAAAGCTATTATTTTAGTGCTAGTTATTATAAGGTATTTATAGAATAAGGAGAGCCATAGCTTTAGCTTATAGCTAATAGCCTTAGGTATATTAAGACTCCTGGTAAGTATACTTATTAGGGGGATACTCTTATTAGGCCGGGTAAAAGTACTATTAGGAAGCTTTATATAGGTAAGTATATCTTAATATATATAGACTATATCTAGAATAGTACTAATTACTTTCTATATAAAGTCTAGTAAGTGCTATGCCTTACTAGTATATATTATATATAGGTAAGGGTTAACTAGGAATATAGGCTTCTTAGTTATCTTAATATAGGAGTAGTAGTGTTTATTAGCTGCTACTGCCTTTAGGTTTATTTATAATTAGTTCTTAGTTAGGTCCTTATATAAGTAGTATATATACTTAAAGTTAATATTTTTAGTACTATAACCTTTGGTAAGCTATTACTAGGTACTTATATTATAGAAGTTACTAGGCTTTATAACCTAGGTAGTAAGGTTATAAGTAAAAGGGAGCTTGGGTTATTATATAAGCTCTATATAACTAAAGAAGTCCTAGATACTATTAGAGAGTATAGTAGCTAAGGCTATATATAGTTTATTATATAATATCTATTAAACTATTTAGTTAAGTACTAACTTTATATTTTTAGTATAATAAGCCTTATCCAGGACTAGTTATTTAAGATAGCTATTAAGTAAGTATTTATTAACTATTATACCCTTATTTTCCTAGAGATTATCCTAGGTAAGGTAATAGTTAGACTTTATCTCTATAGTAGCTTTTTTTTTCTCTAGATCTAATAGTGCCCTAGCTACTAGATTAAGTTAGTATTTCCTTTTATAGCTAATAAGCTTGCCTTATATAGATATATACTATTAGGTACTAGTATAATAAGGTATTATAATAATAATATAACCTATAGCTAGGTCTATATAGTTACTTTATAGTTTATTAAGCAATACCTATATCTTCTTAAGGTTATCTAAGGTATAAGACTTATAAGCTAGATTACTATATATTACTATTATCTAGAAATATAAATATAGTTAAAACTTACTATCCCCTTAGGACTAGAGTTTAAAAAAAGACTACTAATATATACTAAAAAGATATATCTAGAATATTAGGCTATAAACTAGCTTACTTTTATAAATAACTAGCTTACTACTTTTGATTTTTACTATATACTTTTATACTAATAAATTAAGAATAGTAGTTAGGATAGTAATCTTCTTAGTATTATAATTACTACTAATAATAGCTATATATAATGGTTTCTATACTATCTTAATAGCCTTAAAAGTATTTATATATCTAGTAGTTAGCAGGCAAGTTAGAGGTATTTTAGGACTATAGCTTGAGATACTACTAGTAGCTATTTTAAAACTATAGCTTGAGTGGTATAGGCTTGAGCTATAGTTCTAAAAAGGGGCTTAAGCTATAGTTCCAAAAGGGTAGCCACATCAAGAAGGAGAGGAAGGAGAAGGGATAGGAAGGTTAGTACTTATTAATAAGCTAACTCTTATAAAGGTACTAATTAAGCATCTTTTTAAGATTAAGTTAAATCTTTCTTTAGTCTAGTATACCTAATTTATTATAAACTTCCTAGAGATTATAGTCTAGGATAAAGTTAGTTATAATACTTAGTAAGATATTAGGTATATTACTAGGTCCCTTTATTTTATTATTATTCTTATTATTACCCTTAGCCTTAGTAGACTAGATTATAGACTATTAAAGCTAGATAGTTAGTATTTTACTATTATTAGTATTAGCAGAGACTCCTATTAATTATATAATCTTAGTAAGGTTAGGTTAACTATTGTATTCTATGTAGGCTTGCTTGTATAGTATCTTAACAAATGTCTTAAGCTTCTTTTAGGTAGGGTATATTAGGTTAGGTTTTTTTTCCTTTTATTATTATTCTTTAGTTATTTATATTAGTTCTATGCTAGGGTTATTTAGCTTAAAGTAAGTATTAACTCTCTATATAATAAGCTTAGTAAGCCTCCTTATATTATTATTCTTTAGGGTACTATTAGTATAGTATAAGTAGAGGTCTATAGTATTCTTACTTAGTGTAATGTTAATCTAATTATAGGTAGCCAGGCTATAGCTATCTTTACTAGTATTATTTTTCTAGTTATTACTAAGGACTTTAGACTTAAACTATAGAGTGTCTATTAAGGCCCTGTGGCTATTATTAGGCTTATCCTTAGTATTAATATTTATAGCTATAATAATATAACCTAGCTAGTTCTTAATTAGGTATATTATATCCTTACTAGAGATATTCTTTTTCTTCTGTTATTACTAGAGGAGGTAGAATATTATAATATAAGTATAGAACTAGTTCTTATAATAATAGCCTTAGATATATTAGTTAGGGTCCTTAGGGTTAGTATTAAAGCTAGTAAAGTGACTTAGGAAGTATTATATAATATAAAATAGGGTTATTATATAGCTATATAACCTATTAATATTCTTAAAGTTAGGTATAGGCTTGTTATCTGTTGGTATTAATAAGGGTTAGGATATGTCTTTTTAGATAATAACTATATATATTCTAAGGAGCTTCTTATAAAGTTTAGGCTTACTATTAAGGGTTTTAATAAGAACTATAACCTTCTTAGTATTTTCTAACTAGAGGTTTTATTTCTTGCCTTTCCTTTTAGTAGACTAGTTTTATTATTAGTAGGTCTTAATAAGAAAGCTTATAAAATAAAGACAGGTAATATATAATACTAAGGCTTATATTAATATATTACTAAATATAAATAAGATATATAATAGCTATTACTTTTAAAACTATAGCTTAAGGGAAGTAGGCTTAAGCTATAGTTTTAAAATAGTAATTATAGGGAGATAGGGTATATAGGTAGTAGGGCAAGAGAGGAAGAAAGGTCTAGCCTTTTAGAACTATAACTTAAGGGAGGTAAACTTAAGCTATAGTTTTAAAATAGTAATTATAAGGGGGGGGAGGGGGGGTAATATAACTTACTATAAAGGTTAATAAATATTATAAATACCTTAGGATGGCTAAAACCTAAATAGGTAGTATACTATATTATGCTATCTTAAGGTTCTCTTTAGAAGTTTAAGACTTATATATACTTAAGCTAATAAGCTTTATTTATATATTTAGTCTAGAACTTTTCTAACTTTTTTCTAGGAATAGTAAGGTCTAGATTATATATAATAAAGTTATATTTAATTATAAACTAGGACTAAGTAATATTAAGAGGTATAGGAGTATTATACTACTAATTTATAAGGTCTATAATAAACCTAAGGCTAGGGCTAGTAAGTAGCTTAACTTTAAATAGACTAAGAAATTAATCCTTTAGGATCTTAACCTTATCTTTATTAATCTCTAAGTTAGTATTAGGAAGCTTTATATTATTACTAGGTAAAACTCCTAATATTTTAATATTAAGTATTTTAGTATTAATAGCAGGCTTAGTAGGTTTAGAGGTAAGAGTAGTAGGTTTAGAGGTAAGAGTAGTAGGTTTAGTAGTAAGGGTAGTAGGTTTAGAAGAGGTCTTAGATATTATAGGTGCTACTAAGATAGTAGGTTTAGTAGGTATCTTAAGTATAGCTTAGGCTATAGGAATAGTAAGTATAGTAGGTATCTTAGGGGTAGGCTTGCTATAGTCTAGAGGGGGCTTAGGTTTAGTAATAAAAGTAAGGTTAGTTATAAAGGCAGGCTTATTAATAGAAATAAGTTTACTAGGGAGCTAGGGATTAGGTATAGGTATATCTAGTATAAATATTAGTATAGAAATAGAAGGTTTTTATATTAATATTAGGATACTCTCTAGAACCTTAAATATAATAATTAGGGACTTAGTAGGGGTTTCTTATTAGTTACTAAGTATAAGGCTAGAAGAAAGTTCCTTGGACTTAGTATTAGTTATAGATTAAGTCTTATATCTTATTATAGAAAATAAGCTTAAGTTCTGGTTTATACTAGTATACTATTTGTATTTTTTAGGGGAGGCTATAGTAATAAGTAACTATACTTTTAAAAGTATAGCTTAAGATCTAAATAGGATAAGGAAAAAGACTTATATAAAAGGATAAAAAAGGAAGAAAAGAAAAGATAAAGGAAAGAAAAAATAAAGAAAAGGTATATCTATTAGAGTAGTAAAAATAGGTAGAAAATAGTAATAGTATTTAGTAGTAAGTAAGTATAAAGCTATTATAATTTACTATTATTATTACTAGTAGCAGAAAGTAATAGCTAGCTATATATAGTTAAAAGTAAGTCTATTAGTATATTTAGGTTTAAGCTATAGTCTAAAATAACTAACTTATACTATAGTATTTAGTAGTAAGGCTAATATTTAATAAGTTTAGGTTACTATTTTTAAGTCTTATATATCCTTATTTACCTACTATAAGCTTACTATAGTATACTTAGGACTTAGGGGATAAAAGTATATCTAGGATAAGGTAAGGTAAGGCTAGTATTTTAAAACTACTATCTAATATATATAATATATTAGGCTATAGCTTAAAAAGGGTATTAGTCTTAATTAGGATAATATAAAGAGTATTAAGAGTACCTAAGTAAGCTAGTAAACTAGAATATAACTTAAGGGTATTTATAATAAATATATATCTTTAAGTCTACCTATTATCTAAATAGGAAAAGAAGGCTACCTAGTAGGTACTAATATATATAATCTTTCTTTTTAAATAGATCCTTGGCCTAGTTTTATAATTATAAATAGACCTGTTTAGGCTCTTATAGTTACTATATTTTATTTTAAAGAGAATATAATAACTACTTATAATAAGAAAGAACTCTTATTTATAATAAACCTAGACCTTTTTTAGAATATAAGAAGGGTCTCTTGTTACTAATAAGAAAAGTTTAGCTATATTTTCTTATTCTAAAGAGCAGCCTGAATAACCTTTTTCTTTATATCTTATATTATAATAATATATTTATTAATACTATCTTTTATAATAATATAAATAAGAGAAGTTTAGCTATATTTCTCTACTCTAAAGAGTAGCCTGGATAACCTCTTTCTTAATATCTTATAATATAATAATATAGTTATTAATACTATATATTACAATAATATAAATAAGGTAAGTCTCTAAAAGGGTTTATTATTTCTAATAAACCCTGACTTATTTTAGAAGGCAGGAAGGGTCTATTATTTCTAATAAACCCTGACCTATTCTAGAAGGCAGGAAGGGTCCCTTGTTCCTAATAAACCCTAACTTATTCCAGAAAGCAGAAAGGGTCTATTGTTCCTAATAAACCCTAACCTATTTCAGAAGGCAGGAAGGGACCCTTGTTTCTTATAAACCTAGATCTCTTCTAGAAGGTTACTATATATACAGAGAATAATATAGATTGCTTATAGATTAGGAAGTAAAGACTATATATTATACTAATACTATTAGGTATCCTAGGGCCTTACTAGTCCTTAAAGCCTAGGTCTACCTTCTTAAGGCTCTATATAATGTTATTAATATAGTCCTTAAAGGAGTAAACACTCTATAACCCTTATAAGCTAAGAACTAGTACTAGCTAGTTAGCTATAAAGCCTTTCAAGTTCTGGTCCCCCTATGCTAATTAAGCCTTCTTATATTTTCCTATATTTAACTATAATTACCTTCTTAATCTTATAAGGTCTTGCCTTGCCTCTCTTTACTATTTTCCTTAGCTTCTTACTATCTTCCCTTATAGCCTTTTAAAACTATAGCCTAACCTAGCCTAGGGTAGCTACCTTAGGCTATAGCTTAAAAAGGCTATATATCTTACTAAGAGTATATTATTTCTAAACTTTCTAATATTACTAATAATATAGACTTATAATATTTTTAGTATTAGACTTTCTAATACTACTAAGGATATAGGCTTTTAATCTTTCTAGTATTAGACTTTCTAAGACTTCTAAAAGTACTAGTTTCTAATATTTCTTATATTAGACTTTCTAATATTACTAAGAGTATAGGCTTTAAATATTTCTTATATTAGACTTTCTAATATAGCCAAGAGTATAGGCTTTTAATCTTTTTAGTATTAGACTTTCTAATACTACTAAGAGTATAGGCTTTAAATATTTCCTATATTAGACTTTTTAATATAATAAAGAGTATAGGCTTCTAATCTTTCTAGTATTAGACTTCCTAAGACTTTTAAGAATATAGGCTTTTAATATTTCTTATATTAGACTTTCTAATATAGCTAAAAGTATAGACTTCTAATCTTTCTAGTACTAATTAAGATTATCTAAATATTAGATAATAATTTATCTATATCTAATTATTAGGTAACTTAATATTATTACTAATTCTAGTAACTAGCTTAGGTATAATAAGTATTCTTACTATTCTAGGCTAGTTAGTAGTATAGTTTATACCTATTAGGGCTAGTAGTAATATAGACTAAACTACTACCTTAGTCTAGTTTAGTACTTAGGGTTAGCTACTGGCTTTTTATTAGCTATTCTAAGCTAGTTAGTAGTATAGTATCTATACCTTAGGCTACTGGTAGTATAGACTATATTACTACTTTAATAATATTTATAGCTATAGCCTTTCCTTACTATTCTTCTTATCCTTTTATTATCTTTACTTATAACCTTTTAAAACTATAGCCTAACCTAGGCTAGGGTAGTTATCTTAGGCTATAGCTTAAAAAGGCTATATATCCTAACCTGCCTAACTACTCTTATAGCTCTTTACCTTTTCCCTGTCTTCCTTTCTACCTTTAGCCTTAGGTCTAGCTAGGTAATATTAGCTTTCTTATCTCTTTTATTTTCTCTTAGCCTTAGCTAAATATATTTCTTTTTATTTCTAGCTAGGTGTTCTTACCTAGGGTTAGATCTTATTATCTAGTTATATTAGTACTTTACTAAGTTATATATAATACTAGTTATATAACTACTATACCTTAAACTATACTAACTTTATTAGCTATATAGGTATATTAATATATCCTGTTAATATCTTAACTATTATAATTAAGGTTAGCTATAAATATATATTAATATATCCTATTAATAAGATAGTAGTAAAGGGCAGGAAGGTATAAGACTATACTTTAAGGTATTATAATAAAATTTATAAAAAGGTATTTTAAACCTATTTTAAGTTTAGACTAAGTTACTTAAATCTTAGAATTAGCTAGGTAAGTAAGAAATATATTCTTTATAAGCTATAAGGGGATGATTTTATATAACCTAGGATTCTATAGAAGATAGGTTACTACTACTAAGTAGAAGTGGCCCTCTTAAGCTATAAGGGGATAATCTTACTTAGGCCAGGTAATATAAGTTCTAGGGTAATAATTACTATTATATCTAAGATACCTCTTAATAAGCTTAGATATGCTTATATAGGCTATATTACTAGTATTATCTTAAATAAGTACTTAGGGTTAGCTACTGCCTTATTATTAGCTATTCTAGGCTAGTTAGTAGTATTAAGGTTATAGTTACCTAAAGCCTTTTAAGATAAGGTAAATAGACCTAAAATACTCTTATTATTATTATCCTTATTATTATTATTAATATAAATAAACTACTTTAGGTTACCTTTTATTACTATATTCTTACTTAAATAGAGTAAAATATATACAGTCTATACCTACTAAGGCTAATAGTAGTATAGATTAAATTATCACCTTGGCCTAGTTTAGTACTTGGGGTTAGCTATTGGCTTTTTATTGGCTATTTTAAGCTAGTTAGTAATATAGTATCTATACCTTGGGCTACTAGTAGTATAGACTATACTACTACTTTAATAGTATCTATAGCTATAGCCTCTCCTTACTATCCTCCTTATCTTTTTATTATCTTTCCTTATAACCTTTTAAAACTATAGCCTGACCTAGGCTAGGGCAGCTGCCTCAGGCTATAGCTTAAAAAGGCTATATACCCTAACCTGCTATCCTTTTAATAAGGTATTAGTAAAGGGCAGGAAAGTATAAGACTATACTTTAAGGTAATATAATAAACTTTATAAAAAGGTATTTTAAACCTGTCCTAAGTTTAAACTAGGTTACCTAAATCTTAGTATTAGCTAGGTAGGTAAGTAATTATATATAAGTATTTATAGAGAAACTGGTTAATATGCCTAAGATTCTATATAAGATAGGTTACTACTGCTAAGTAGAAATGGCCCTCTTGAGCCATAAGGGGATAATTCTGTATAGCCTGGGATTCTATAGAAGATAGGTTATTACTACTAAGTAGGAGTAGCCTTTATAAGCTATAAGGAAATAATCCTGCTTAGGCCAGGTAATATAAGTTCTAGGGTAGTAATTACTATTATATCTAAGATACCTCTTAATTAGCTTAGATATACTTATATAGGCTATATTACTAGTATTATCTTAAATAGGTATATAAGGTTAGCTAATACCTTATTATTGGCTATTCTGGGCTAATTAGTAGTATTAAGGTTATAGTTACCTAAAGCCTTTTAAGGTAAGGTAAACAGACCTAAAATACTCTTATTATTATTATTATTATTTATATTATTAATATAAATAGGCTACTTTAGGTAACCTTTTATTGCTATATTCTTGCTTAAATAAAGTAAAGTATATATAGTCTATACCTACTAAGGCTAGTAGTAATATAGACTAAATTACTACTAATAACGTGGCTAATAAGCATGCGGGTTATCTAAGTATATGGGTCACTTTCTATAGCCTTTTAAACCTACAGCTCGAAAGCTTAAGCTATAGGTTTAAAATACTAGCTTTTACTTACTAAACTCCTCTCTAGATAACTTAAGAACTACCTAATAAGTTCTTATATTATACTTACCCTTATTATATATACTATAGTATTAAATACCTAGTCTAAGTAATCTTCCTTAATTACTACTTCTTAATAATTTAGTTACTATCTATATATTAATATCTATCTAATTAATTACTTATAATATATCTTATATAGTTATTATCTCTTCTTTCTATAGTCTAGTCCTCTTTACCCTCTAGTATTAGCTTAATATCTTATTTATATCTTAAAGATTTTAAACCTTAGCTCTTAATAGTATATTCTTATATATTATAATTATTATTCCTTTTATAAGAGACTTTAAGGCTTTTAATATTAACTCTAGAGAGCTACTATAATAATATTTAATTTAATTACTAAGGTATTTAGACTAAGATTAGGTCTTAATAACTATCTTTAGGGTCTTTAAAGCCTATAGTATTAATAGTTAAGTAGCCTCCTCAGGAGGCATTAGGGTCTATAGCTATATATTAAGCTTTAAGATTATAGTTTTCAGGTTAAGAGGAATAAGCCTAGCTTCTCTAAAACCCCCCTGGATATTACTTTTTATAAAGATAGCCTAAAAAGTAATATAAAAGGCTAGGAAGAACTTAATCTTAGAAATATAGGTTATAAAGTATCTAATTAAATACTCTATTTCTTAATTATAAGCCTTTTTTAGTACTATAAAGCACTTAATATTAAGAGGCTAGAGTAAGTAGGATATATATATAGGTATATAAAGCATAATAATATTATAATCCTAGTAATATCTTTTAAACTTAATAGAATAGTGACTTTTATAACTATTAAGAATTAGAAGGTAATACTAAGTATTTAATTATTTAGGACTAATTAAAATACTTTAGTTACTTAAGACCTAGCTTATTATTTATTTACCTATTTTAGCTTATTATAATAACCTAGTTAGCCAGAAGGTTACTTTCTTAGTACTAATTAGCAAGGTAATACTAGCCTGAACTAATAATAAACAGTAGAATTAATTAACTTTTTATATTAATTACTATAATTACCGTAATCTATTTTCGATTTTTAGGCTATACTGATTTTAGTCTTCCTTGCCTTTCTAAGCCTATAACTGCCATTTTGGCCATTATAAGGCCCATTATAAAGCTAGTCTTATTAAAGTTCTAGATATTATCTAACTAGATATTATACTTTATAATTATATTCTATATAAGCCTAAACTAGCTATAAATAATAGTTAGATCTTTATATTTAGCTCTCTAATAGTTATATCTTTAAAATAAATATATCTTTAGCTTTAGTTATTGCTTTATAAAGTTATAAGCCTAGTACTTATTAATAGGTAATATATTATAGTCAGTTAATAGTAAATTAGCTATTTCTTCTATAAAACATAGTTATAAGGGAAATCCTTATAAATCTAGGTCAAGAAAGAATTAAACTATTATTTATTTCTCTAGATTAGTTAGTCTTTATAACTTTAGGATCTAATTACTTTATAATTAAATGCCATAGTAGTAGTAATATAAGGTCTTAAAGGGTACCTTATAATTAGTTATAGACTATTATAGGCTTAGTTTTAGGTTATTTTAAAGAGCCTAAAGGGTAAGAAGGATTCTAGCCTTATTTAAAGGTTATAATATATTAGGTTATTAATAATTATCTAATTAAATAGAAATGTTATAAGGTGAGGGATTTTTAACCTATATACTTGGATGACCCGCATGCTTATCAACTATGTTATATCTTTTTAATACCTTAAAACTATTATAATTAAGGTTAGCCATAAACGTGCACTAATACATTCTGTTAATACCTTAACTATTACAATTAAGGTTAGCTATAAACGTATACTAATATATTCTATTAATGCCTTAACTATTATAATTAAGGTTAGCTATAAATATATACTAATATATTCTATTAATACCTTAACTATTATAATTAAGGTTAGTTATATATATATACTAATATATCCTATTAATAAGGTACTAGTAAAGGGCAGGAAGGTATAAGACTATACTTTAAGATAATATAATAAACTTTATAAAAAGGTATTTTAAACCTATTCTAAGTTTAGACTAAGTTACCTAAATCTTAGGGTTAGCTAGGTAGGTAAGTAATATATCCCTTATAAGCTATGAGGGTATAATTCGGTATAGCCTTGAACTTTATAAAAGATAGGTTATTACTACTAAGTAGAAGTGGCCCTCTTAAACTATAAGGGGATAATTCTATATAGCCTAGGATTCTGTAGAAGATAGGTTATTACTGCTAAGTAGAAGTAGCCCTCTCGAGCTATAAGGGGATTATCCTGTCTAGCCTAGTATTCTATATAAGATAGTTTGCTACTGCCAGGTAGAGGTAACCCTTACGATCTATAAGGGGATAATCTAGCTTAGACCAGGTAATATAAGTTCTAGGGTAATAATTACTATTATACCTAAGATACCTTTTAATAGGCTTAAATATGTTTATATAGGTTATATTACTATTATTATCTTAAATAGGTACTTAAGGTTAGTTACTATCTTATTATTAGCTATTCTAGGCTAGTTAATAGTATTAAGGTTATAGTTACCTAAAGCCTTTTAAGGTTAGGTAAATAGACTTAAAATACTCTTATTATTATTATTATTAGTATTATTATTAATATAAATAGGCTGCTTTAGGTTACTATTTGTTATTATATTCTTGCTTAAATAGAGTAAAGTATATATAGTCTATGCCTAGTAGGGCTAATAGTAATATAAATTAAATTACTACCTTAGCCTAGTTTAGTACTTAGGGTAAGTTACTGGTTTTCTATTAGCTATTTTAAGCTAGTTAGTAGTATAGTATCTATACCCTAGGCTACTAATAGTATAGACTATACTACTACTCTAATAATATCTATAGCTATAGCCTCTTCTTATTATTCTCCTTAGCTCCTATTTATCTTCCTATATAGCCTTTTTAAACTATAGCCTAACCTAGGCTATACTAAGCTACCTCAGGCTATAGTTTTAAAAAGCTATTTATAGTTACCTGCCTTACTGCTCTTAAAGTTCCTTCCTGCCTACCTTAGGTCCCCTAAGCTTATAACCTTAGGTCTTCTAGATTTAAGGGTTAATCTTATAATACTAATTAAATAGTATAGTTAGCTTTTAGTATATAATATAGTTTATCTTATAATATCTAAAGGTAATATTACCTTTAGATATTACTTTTAGAGTAATAGGCTAATAATACCTTATTAATTTTTTTTTACTTTTTAGCTTACTAGTAGTTATTTTAGTTCTATCTATTTAGAAGTATTTACTAGTTATTATATAGTAAAGGTTACTAGTATAGTTAATATAGTATATCTTACTTCCCTTCTTACCTTTCCTTATCTAATTTCTTATTTTTTTTACTTTTTCTTTTTTTTTTATTCTTTTTTCTTTTTTTTTTCTTTCTCTTACTTCTTTTGCCTCTATATCTACTTTACCCTTTACTTCTAGCCCCTTTAGCTACCTTAGCTTATAGCCTTTTTAAACTATAGCTAGACCTAGAGTAACTACCTTAGGCTATAGCTTTAGAAAGCTATATATACTTACTTACCTAACTACTAATCCTTATAGTTTCTTTTTTTTTTTTCTTTTTCTTTTTCTTTCTTTTTTATCTCTTTTACCTTTAACCTTATCTTAACCTTTACTTCTAATTATATTTCTCTTCTTTATAGCCTTTTTAAACTATAGCCTGACCTAGATTAGGGGCAGTTAACCTCAGGCTATAGCTTTAAAAGGTTATATATACTTACCTATATTATATATACTAAGACTAATATAATCTCTTTTAACCTAGGTAATACTATTCTTAGTATAGTTAATTATAGTAGGTTTAGTAAGAACTTATATTATTATAAAGGCTTTAGGTTTAAACTTCTTATAGTCTTAATACTATACTAAGAGTAATATATATTACTTTTTATATTTTTTTCTTTTTTCTTTATT